>JANZLQ010000056.1:689269-712458 GCA_026212715.1 Elanus axillaris | reverse complement strand
AGTGACCCCCAAACCAAAACAACCCCCAAACACAACTATGCAGGAGCAGGCTGCTTTATAGTAGAAGCAGTAGACCACATAATCACTTTGCTATAGAGCTGGGTTAGAGTTGTGGCTGTATTACCTGTGACCTGGATACAAATTTGTACTGATGGTAGTCACAGCAGGATATTTGTAAACTGTAGCTAAATAGTCCATTAAGGGATCATGCTACTGCATTGTTACTTCTATCCTTAGCAAACGGGTGTTTAACTAATAGCTTTAAAGAATAGCACCTTTTATTTTACATGTTTCTAGTAAGGTAGTTCTGGGGCTGTAAAGACTTGCGTGTGGAGTCCTGATAATCCTGATTTCCTCCTGATTTTATTATAAGCACCTGTCATATGTGATAGTGGTAGGATCATAGCAATATCCTTTAGTGGAGAGATTACCAGGTAGGCACATATTTACAATAGGTTCTTCAAAATTCCGGAGCAACCTGAGTGATGAAAATGGTCCCTAGGTGTCAGAGTGCATTTCCTCTTTTTTTTTTTCCTCTTGAGGCAAGAGCATGAATGAGGGACCTCCCAGTAGATGATGCCCTGCACAGGAGTGAATGATTTCCTCCTCTATTTTCTTAGGACTTTGTAGGACTCTTGTACTTTCTAATTCAATCTAAATCATTTGAGCAGCAATGTGTTGTCGAGAGCTATCAAGTGCCTCGTCCAGTTGCTAATCCTTTAATAAAAATATTTCAGATTTCTGATTTTATATTTCCATTGTCTTGTACATTGTGGGATCATACTATGCTTGCTGGCAATATGCTGCTTGGGGTGAATCAGATATGTTATGGCACTAGTAACGTGGACTGCAGTATCTCACTGGAGTCCCCGTAATAATAATAATAATAATAATAGTGAGTATGAGTCAATTCAGGAGTGGCTAAGATTAACTCAGAGTTTCGGGGAGCCAAGAGATGATTCATCCTTTGAAATAAAGAGAAGCTGCTAATAAACATTAATAGACATTTTCAGTTTTGTCTGCAGCATAAAATCACTTGCTGTAGATACTGGGGAAGCAACAAAAGGAACCAAGAACATCATACCAACAGCAGCTTAGTAGATGCATGTCAAGTTGTTGCTGCTGTGGATATTGGCAATCTCTAGTGCCAAGATAGAGCAAAAAACTTTCTGATTTTGCTACTGCAGTAGCTGTCTTTTTTTCCAGTCCTTAGTGGTGCTGTTTTACACTTGAGATTTGCTGGGAATTTCCTTGAATTACTGCATGTTAAGTGAATTTTGTCAACAACAAATATGTTTAATTTATAGTATTTAAAGTGGCAAATGACTTGGGTAAGAGAAAAGCTACTCTGAAGTAGATTCACTGGACAGGAGAATGAGTTTGCTCTTTATAGAGTAGATGTGTTTGCTCCTCCAGTTAACAGTAGTTTTTGCATATCTGCCAAATCATTTTAACTCATGGGACCTCATGCTACTCTACCTGCTCTGACAGTCACTCTGAACTCCTGCTGCCTTGAAGCCAACTTCACAATTCAATGCTGGACTATATCCAGCTGTTGTCCCCCATGCTTCCAGCTTATGGAGAACTTGCTTGCTTCAGATGAATAACAGTGTGACACTTAATTTGCTCAGCCGTCATCCAATGCCTTGGATTTCTTTGCTGGTGTGTCCACTTGTAAGAGAGCTTTCATGCTTTCTAGTCTCAGCAGACGTTTGGGTTGGTTTTATCTGGTCAGAGGAAAGAGACAGGTAAGAGGTAGATTCAACAGTATCATGATGAACTCTAATTAGTATCCAGTGTGATACAGAGATTTCTGCCCTCAGGGATTTTGTTCCTCCCTACACATTGCTCAAAGTGGAAGCTAGCCTGTTGCGTCACAAACTGTCATCTTTTCCTGGTATACTTTATGCACATACAACTGCTACTTTTGTGGTCTGTGCAGTGCCTCAGTGGTGGCCACTGCTCTTCTTTTGTCCAGACAAAATTGTTTCATCATGTAAACTAATAGCTTACATTTCTTTTAGAAGCAGAGACAGGAAAGAAAGCCTCAAGGATACTTTTACTGTCCATATTTGTTTGTGTCCTTGATTTTTTAAAATTATTTATTCATTTTTCCCAATATCAGGTGTTTAAGTGGGCCAAGACCTACTTCACAGACATTTCCAGGAAAAAAAAAGCTGTCAGGCATTTTTCTTAACACCCATACACTCCTCTCATCTGGGTTGCTCTAAAATTAATGTTTTCAATACATGTTCTTAAGCTGTGTTTTTTTGTTCTTTTTTATTGAGAAAAAGTGCTGTAATTTTCATTGCAATTCATCTTCTGTATTATTGGTTTCTCATTGACCTTGTACCTGCTTTGAAATCACCATTCACACAAATAACCATCCAACATTTTTCTCAGCTTTCCTATTTGTCTTTTTGAGCATTAATTCTCCTGTGTGATGGGGAGAACGCCTTTGTATCTGTGAACTCAGAAGTGCTTTTGCAACTTGTCACTTCTTCCAGTGCTCGGGTATCTCAAATTCAATGTGTGCTCTGTTAAATGTCCACTAAATTCCTCCTCTCCAAAACCCAATTGGCTTAAGACCTTGAGAGCACTGTTTGGTTTGTGTCTGTGTGCGTCTGCTCTTAGAGGAAAAATGATTTTCAAAATAAGACTGTGAAGTACACACCTGCCCTTACCATCTGATAATGTTTTACTTTCCTTAAGTGGAAAATCTTGAGCCCATAGTTATTTCCGAGAGACTGCCTCCACCCCTCCTTTTTCATGTTTTTTTCTCTTCATGGCTTATAACAACCTGGTTTATAAATTGGGCTGAGCTGACTCTGATTGCATATTTGACCTATATTTTATTAAAGTATTTTGTTTGTTCTAATTAGTTTGTGTGTGTGAGTGTACTGGTTTTAGCTGGCTGGGATAGAGTTAATTTTCTTCATAGCAGCTTGTGTGGTGCTAGGTTTTGCATTTGTGACCAAAACAATGTTGATAATGCAGGGGTGTTTTCATTACGGCGGAGCAGTTCTTACACAGAGCCAAAGCCTTTTCTATTTCTCTCACTGCCCCACCAGCGAGGAGGCTGGGGGGCACAAGGAGTTGGGAGGGGACACAGCTGGGACAGCTGGCCCCCACTGACCACAGGGATCAAGAAGGGGAAGGGGGGACGTTTGAAGTGACGGCATTTGTCTTCCCAAGTAAGGGTTACGTGTGATGGAGCCCTGCTTTCCTGGAGATGGCTGAACACCTGCCTGCCCATGGGAAGTGGTGAACGAATTGCTTGTTTTGCTTTGCTTATACTTTTACCCTTCTGATTCTCTGCCCCATCCCACAGGGGTTGGGGTGGGGGAGTGAGTGGCTAGGTGGGACTTGGCTGCCTACAGGGGTTAACCCATGACAGTAAGTTGTCTTGCTCCAAACTTTTCATATCTACTCTCTTCTAATGAACTCAGGACTACCGTGCTGCATACAAAGAGTTTATTGACCTGTCCATCTTACTTAATCAAAAGTGGATAATCCATGGCTGCAAGTAAATAATCTGCTTGTATGTAAAATACTTGGATAACACTGTATGGGTAGTTACCACGTAAGATAGCACAATGGCATTATCTAAAAGAGAGATGGAATTAAGAGCATATAAATATTATTTTGTTTAAAATACATGTAAAATATTACTTGTGTGATCAGTGAAGCGATTACTATCCTTTTTTTCTGCATTTGTTGCAGATTTTGATAAATCAATAAGGTACCTGGCTAGTTATATCCCATCTAGCAACTCTTCTGAAAAGAGAGTTGTATTATTGTAATAACGTGTAATCTTAGTGAATTTCTATCCACCACAGGCACTAGAAATCTTTCTACCTTGGAACCTGAATTACTCTGTACAAATACGTTGTTTTTCTTTCTCACAGTATCCATTTATTACATGCTGTTTCTACAGCATTCAGGCAGATTAACTTTCCTGTCTTTCAGATTTGAGTACACACATGTAATACTTGTCTTTTTCTCAAGTAGAACTGATAAGCGTTATACAAAGCAGATACTTCCTAAAGCTGAATGTTACTCAAGAAAACTACGTTTTCCCAAGTTGAGACATCTTTCTCCCTACCTTCTTACAAAAGTTGTGTCAACTCTATTTAATTAGCAGTGATGTGATGTCAACTGATGATTGTACAGACTGTTCAGAGACCTTTGTTTTGCAATGTGGTGTTTCTTTTTGTTGTGGGATGACTAGATTGCTCTGTAGTACTGGCCTCCATCATAACACATTAAAATTTAACCCATTCATGTTCTGGAAATAATGGGGTTTGCCTTTATGGAAAGGTTGCAGCTTGAATAATTTAATTGGAAAAATTGTAACTATATTAGGATTCCTCAATAAATATTTCTTAGACAATAGTTAGCAACATCTATATATACAACAAAGTTCACATTGTTGAACATGGAGTGAGAAGGTAAAGAAGAACAGAAAAGAGAGATGAGAATCCAGTTGTTATGCTGAAGATATTTCAAATTCTTAGTAAGGTAGAGAAATCATCAAAAAATTACAAGACAATTTACTGTTGAGCCAAGTATCCTAAGAAGTACTGAGCTCTCAAGCAGATGGAGTCTATTGTGTTTTTCTTCTACTCTAAACAGTTTATTAATTCCTTCAAACTAAATGTATGTTTCAGAGTGGGAACATTCCTGTGGCCTTGCGAAAGCCAGCCAAACTTGAGGTGATTCATAGTAAGACTCTTCTTTGTGGGGATCCTGAATTAATCAAAATACTTATGGAGAAAATAATGCAGATATCCAACATCATGAAAGACTGAACAGTTTTGTTCAAGTTCTTTTTATATGGTCTGCTATTTTTATTCATCTAATTCTGCATGCACACTGTACATAAAATGATATTGCTATGTGAAAAGAATGTAAAACTTATACTCCCCATTTTTCTGTTGTGTAATAAGTCTTCACATTGTTTTTTAGTTTGGAAAATTAAAGTAGATTAGTCAGTTACTAATTATTTATTAAACAGAATAGTTGGCAGTGTAAGTTATTTTGGAAGTTTGCAACTCTGTGCTGGCTCCCGGTGGATCTCGTACTAACTGTGAGCTATTTCCCTTTACTTTAAGAGCACTTGGTGGCCTCTCTCTTTGCTGTCCCTCTTCTTTCACACTCAGCTGTGACATGGACTTCATTTGTGTCCTGATATTATTTGTTCAGAAAAGTGGTGGAAAAAAAAACCAAGGAAAAAAAGCAAAAATCAACTTGTAGTTGCTTATAGTTTTGCATGTACAGATACAAAGAATAAGAGGAATTATTTAGTATAATCCACTGAGCCAGAAGCCAATACAACAGGGTGAAATCTGTAAAATAAAATTAAGATTTGAGTATATGAAAGCTTCTTAAGAGTGAAATCTGTGAAGAAAGGGACGTTTGATAGAAGTTGTGGAAATCCCAACGTGGTGCATTTTTATAGAACAAACTATACCAAATCCTGTCTGTGAAGAGCAGCCTGTATTGAGATATGCTGGATGATCTAATCTAGCAGGTCTGTCTAGGGTTTTTTTTTTGAATAGCATAGAAGGACTGGATGCCAAAGATAAAGAAAATAGTTAACTTAGAAGTCCTATACTAGTGTTCTAATTATCTGATGATACCCAGCAACAAGAGGAACACAAGCTGGTGTTAAGGTGAACTGCAAAATGAAAACTCACTCTGAAGTTTCATTTAAGTCCTTCTACTAGGTCACTTATTTCCCACTCAATACAAGTACTCATTTTCATTGTAACTTTTCATTATCTTCTTTGAAAACTGTGACTTTTTCACAAGAAATTGGGTTTATGTGACCTTGGATGTCAGAGAATAGTATTTTTGAAGCTTTTGATGGAGAAAGTTAAATGAGTTTACAAAGGATGATATTATTATAAAGCTTATTTAAATTTATTTTATGCTGAATTTTCTTTGCAGTTTGCCCGGTGGGAGTATTCTACACTGACATTGGAAAAGCTCCTTTTTCAATTTTGTTTTTCAATTTGCATTTCAGATTACTTTGAAGAAGACATGTCTTCTTACAAGTAAATGGAGTACCAGAGGTGTGGAAAAAATGAAATTGTTCTTTTGATTGGTTTCACAGCATGCCTTAAATATTAGATGTGTTTTAGGAAGGTCAGAATGACTTTTCCAAATTATGTTGTCTGATGCTGAGAAGCAGCACCAGGTTCAATAAAGTCCTGTAGATAGTCACTGATAAAGTAGAGAATGTAAGGGAAACTACTTTGATATTGCTAGTGTTGTGTAATAAGTTATTCTGAATTTTAATGATGACCAAACACACTGCATAATTTGAACCTCATTGGTATATCTGGAGGGTGGTTGTAGAGTAGAAACCATACAATTTCTTTCTGTTTGCTGCCGTTGGCTATCCTGCCCTAGAAGTGCCTGCATCTCAGCTGGGAAAAAGAACAGTCTTCTATCATTAGGCAATAGAATTGAGCAATAGATGGGATGTTGTCCTGTGATGGAGAAATAAGATGTTTTTTTGGAAAGACGCCAGAATGTCAGTAATTTTTATGTAACATCAAAGCCAAAGGACTACAGAACAGGCTGCGGCTTTGTAGAGGTAGAAAGATTATTCGTATTTTTGACAGTTGTTTTGAGGATGGATATCTTCTAGACATGAATCAATTTCAGATGGTTGGAACAGCTTTCCATGTTGATAGGGATATCTCATTACTGCCTGCTTTCTTTTCTGACAGTGATAGTGACTGCTATCAGAGACAGGATATGGACGTTTGACAATTCCTGTGTACTCTGATACATTCACTGTTTGCATAAAACAGAGTGAAATGCTTTCAATCTACATGGCTTTTAGCTTTAATGGAGAAAACAGATCTCGAAAGACTAAATGAAAAGGCCATGTACCAGAGAAGTACTTCATAAAACATGCAGGAACAGAAGCTGCGTGCATTTCAGACATGTAACTTTTTTACCAATTGTTCCTTCCTTGCCCTGTAGGCGCAAGGAACAGAAAAGATTACACTGTCTCAATTTTTAGGCTTTCATAACAGTTTTGATCCCTGTTTTCCCCCACCATAAACCAGCTACTGAATGTTCCCGCTTACATCATCTGCCCGACTGTAGTCAGTTCTAGGGTTCAGGATCTGCCCTGATCACAGTGATTGAAACTGATAGATTTTTCTAGTTTGCTGGATTTGGTTCTAACAGCGTAAATTAATTCTCCTGCATCACAATCCACTTTTTTTTTTTTATGTGGAAGTGTTTTAGGAAAAAGAACAAGATTAGAGTAATTACTATACAAAGTGTTCCCAAAAAGCCCAGCAAACAAAAGGAAGCCAAGATTGCAACAGATAAGGAATGTCATTATGAACACAGCTCAGGGCTATTGTGACTTGTGGCCATAAATGCAGGAAGTAATTTTCCTCCTGGATCCTTTTTAAATATAGGAACAAAATAAAAGTCTGGTGATTGTAGGTATGGTGTGTGGGAGATACTGAAAAGTCATATAAATGTCTGGGCAATGGGATGGAGGTGCCTCATATTTTAGGCACAACAAGAGCTTTTGAAAGGATGAATTATTTTTGTTTGCATGTATATGAATTCATGACTCCTGTTAATTTTTTTAGGATGTTACCCCTAATACACCAGCATCTGAGAAGGAATTACATAATAGCACTTCCTTTCTTAACTGTCAAATAATGTGGTAGGATGTCCCTGTTCCTATGCTCTGAATGGTATGTTCGCAGAATTGCTTAGAAAAACCTTTCACTTCTGTTTCCATTATGTCAACTACAAGAAGTACATGCAGAAGCTTTAGGCATTTTACTAATTAGCTGGAGAACTGTCTAGCTTGATTAAAACCCCCAGACAAACACCATATATATGAAACGAATTAACCCTGCTGAGATAATAAATCAAAACAATTTAATCTCCAGAACTTTACCACCTTCTTTAGTGCAGATTAAATAGTGTATGTGTATATGTTTATATCTGTGTGTTATTTTCTATGATTAATAGATAATTTTCAGCTTTTATTTACAGTTCAACCAACAGTACTTTCACTGCTTTCTTAGGAGACTTTATTAACATTTACGTTTTTATCACACACATGCTCTTCAATCCATCTATAAATGTATTCTTTATAAGGACTTTTTTTGGTCCTAAAGTTTAGCTAAGTATCTTGCTATTGGGTTTTTGACTCAACCACATATTTTTCATGTTGTATTTCAGAGTTAATTCTTGCAAATTCAAAATGGTAGCATGTTCAGCAAAAAAAACCCCAAACAACAAAACACCCAAGTTTATTGCTTATCTGGCCATCTCTTTTTCCAGTTGCATAGTTCCTGCAGTTCACTAAATTTTCCCGAATGTTTTGAAAAATGAAATTTTATCTGTAAATATTCTTCCTTTACTACTTATTCTGCATTTATTTTAATTCTTCCCTAAATCTTTGTTTGTATTAAACCCTGAGGGCAAACCGATTGCTTTCATTTTAGATTCAGATAAGCAGCTTCCAGAACAAAAGGAAATGAAGTTTTGGTGAGATAAACAGAGTTTGCACATTACAGGAACTCTTCCTTTAAAATTCAATCTGCAAATCAAGATTTTTAGTATATGAAATGACAACACGTGGAATGAAGTGGTCTTCTATGGGGTAGTTGGGAATGGGGTTAAGGTTGGTGGTAATCTTGCAGGTTGTTTAATTTCTTAGTATTTCCTAGAGGAAGTGTTTTGCTTTCCTCCACTAATTAAATGCTTGCTAGATGCAAAATGCAGCACTAGTTTGTATAAAAAGGACAGGTCAAGTGGTTAAAGAGCTACCTAGAAATTTATTTCAATGCACCATAGCCATCAAGCACCCACATGAATTTTGCCATACAAAATACTATCTCCATTAAAGAAAATTGTAAAAGCCTATAGATTTCTTGAAGGTAGGATTTAATCTTTAATGTCTCCATGTTTCAGGTCCTCCCCTGTAGATTGTAGTCATTCTTTACTGCACAATCAAGCATACAAAATAAAGAATGTGCTTCATTAATGTGAAAATGGGAACTGTAGTAAAACATAAGATAGCAATGCAGAATATGATTGCAAGACTGGGCTTTCTATAATTTCTTAAGTTTTGCTTAAAATTCTCTGTCTAGATCCCCAGCAGGATTATGGATAGTGCAGAGAAAAATAATGAAGTAATCAGCGTTCCAGCAATCATACAGTGGACTCTGGAGGAGAAAGCATGCAAGCAAATTAATGCATATTTCATTTCATTAGGGGTTAGAAATTATGTTGATCAGAATATAAACAAAAGCTGACAGTTGACAATTTTTGTCTCAAGGGAAACAAAATGTTTAATTTTAAGTTGAAGTGTGTAAATTAAAAAAATAAACAGATTTGTTGAAAGGAAAAGTTTTAAAACTTATATTTGTTACATTTCATTTAAATAATTTTTTTCATAATTTATAAATATTTTTTTGAAAGAAAAGTCCTGACAAAATTCATGTATGTTTTCCAAGTATTTAAGTGACAGTATGCTGGCATTTTACCCTTATCAAGTTCTGGGGGGAAAATTTGATTCGGGTCTTGATATTAAAAGGAGATAAGGTAGTTTACAACACAGTCTTAAGTCAAGACTTTTGACTATTGCTAGCTATAACAATGTAATTTGAAGTTAAGATACTAAAGGTCTTGTGGGGAGTCTTCTAAAAACTAGCCCAAGATGCTACTTTTTGGTAAACTTGCCACAGGACTGTAAAATCATCACTTCGGATTTCATCACGATTCTTGTGAAAAGGCTTGTTTTTTTCCTCTAGGCTGCTCTTCCTAGAAGAGGCTTGCCTACATAGGCCATATTCAGCAAATGTCTTATTTCTGATGTTCTTGGTAAGTGTTTTGAGAGAGAATTTTGGTTTTGCTGTGGTATTATTAGTCATGTAAATGTTTAGGGGCTATGTCAAAACAAGAGCTAAGTAAGAAATGAAAATGGAAAACATTGTGTAATGTTTCTGTTGTATCTTTTTGTGTTATTTGGAATTTAAGTTCTATTTATTCACTTTGTTATTCACTCTTTGTTTTCTAGTTTGATTTTTAAACCCCGTTGCCAATCCCAGTCAGAAGCTGCTGGGTACTGTTAACTTTTGAAAGTTCCACTTCAGTATGGGCAGTTGGAGAAAGGTTTAGGATCAAGGTCAGTGGTTTGGTAGAGACCCAAGGACAAAGAAAGAGGCTCCAACAAGCTGCTGGATGAAAGAGGCACTTGCGTGTGGTCTACCAAAGAACAGGAGGAGAAGGAATGAGGCTCAGAATTACCTGCCCTTGTAAACACAAGTAATTTCTCATGTTCTTGTTCTGCCTTCTGCTGAGAGAAGAGCTTGTTGGGAGAAGACAAAGAAAGGGCAGTCTGCCTGTCAGCCACTTAGTACTTCATCAGTTTTCCCCATGTCCCTCCCCAAGAAGGCCACATCTGCAAATGTTGTAGCAGGAAGTTGGGTTTTACTTACAATGAATGTCATTTTTCTGCAGCAAACTTTTTTACTTAAATTGCTGCTACTGCTTTTATGTGGTGCTATTTCTGCTGAGAATACATTTAGCACGGAATTGTCCTAGGAGGTAGAAATTTCATATGGTGTTTAACTTGCAATGTTTTTATCCATCTTCTCTTGATGTTTGGTTCATAGACCTTTCGTTCTTCTCTAGCATTAGCTGGTGCAGGGTTTCTAGTAAGAGTGAGGGTGTTCATATTTATTAAGAAATGGTTTCACAGCATATCAGAAATCACAAATTTTTTGGAAACCAAGGATACACAGAATCCTATGATTCAAATCATACAACTGCAGAGAAACAATAATTTTTTATAACAAACTAGCAGTAGGCAGCTAAAAGGCAGAGAAAAAAATCTGAAGCCAAAAGAGGAAAAATTATAAATGTACAGTTTAATTCCCCCCAAATTTTAGCAGCTCTATACTGGCAAGTACCCTCTGTGGTTTGGAAATTAAGTATCATTAAAAGTTAATCCAGTAGGCTTTCCTCCTCAGGCCAAGAGAAAGAAAAGAAAAGCAGAACATGCAAGCCCTGTCATGTACTTACAAACATCTTCCTGCATGGTCAGGATGTGGGCTTGCTAGTCATCCTCTGCCTCCATGATCCCATACCAGTGCTGATGCCAGTGCTCCCTCGTGGTGTGGACTGGCTCAGCCTTCTGAAAGTTGAGTCACACATACTGTGAGGTACAAAAGACTGTGGAGAAGCTCTTGAATTACTTGTGCCTCTTTATCAGCAGCTGACTCGTTTACGAGAACACTCATTGAGAAAGCCTGTAACGTGACCAAATGGGATGAACATCTGGCAGTGAAGGAACAGGGCCAGAGTGGATATGGTCAGGTTCTTGATTCTACTCTCTTTTCCCTTTTAACCTGTCATCCTAAATTTCAGCCCTATCTGTGTATTTAACCATGACCTCTAAAGCCGCAGCTTTTCAGTAAGGTTACTTGTGTTACTCTTGTTTTATGCAGGAAACAGAAGGTGGCATATGTTTTTTCCATTTTTTTTCATGGAGCCTGTGTAGTAAAAGTGATTATAAGTTAGTTGGCATAAAGCCCCAAAGCAACAAGCACACACCTGGAGCTATCTAGTCTGTTTCTTTTTTTTCAAAAATGTATGAATTACAGGTGGTACAGGTCACATGCTTGTTAATACATATTGCCATGTATGATAGCAGAAACATTGCAATTCAGCCTTTTTCTGGAGCTTCATCCATAATAATGCAATGTGACCTTCAAAAACCTGCTTGGCTACTATAAGTATTTACAAGAGAGTAAGGAAGGCATGGTATGCTCTGTTACGTAGTTGTTTTTAAATATTAATAGAAAGAAATAGTCTTTCAACTCTTTCCCTATCAGTTTCTTTCCTTCTAAAATATATTTCTCATTGAAGCCTAACCTGTTTGCAATGTAATATGATAAATGTATGTGCTGGTTTTGCCTGGGTTAGAGTTAATTTTCTTCATAGTAGCTAGTATGGGGCTATTAGTATCCCACTGTGAGGGAGGTGAGGGAGCAGCTGCGTGGTGCTTAGTTGCTGGGGTTAAACCACGACAATGTATGACAACTAGTGTTCACGAGAAAATAGAAAAAATATTTGAATATCAGCTACTAGTTAAAATATAAAATTGCAACCCCTACACAATAGGGTGGTCACAGCACTCTAGTTATGCAGGGTCAAAGTGAGTTTCAGTTCCAAAGAGGTCATGGATTCTTGAGAACAGACAATATGAGCTCAGGCTAGTGATGCTGGAAATACTTTCTATGATGTAACAGCATATATTATCTCTGAAATAGAAGTGTTTTGCCCTAAGCTTCCTACCTGCTAAGGAAAATAATGTAGAGTGCAGCTAATACTCCTAGTCTCAAACAGACCAAACAAGTTGAGGATTGTGTTTATCATTGACAGTAAAATTGTCATATGAAGCATTTTTTATCTTTTGGGTAAAATGAAACTTCTACTTTTCCTCTTAATGCTAAAAATATTAAAAGCCTCTTGAATGTGGTGCTAGCACAGCCAACAATATCTTCTGAGAAAGAAGAGATTACAGAGAATTAGAGGCATGAGAATATTTTACTAATTAAGAATTTGATTTTTTTAATGTGAGGAAGCCTGCCTTATTAAAGTAATCCCATTTAAGTTGCCTTCCATCTTGACAATTGTCTGGTTTTACAAAGCCAAAAAATACTGTACCTTAGTAAATGCTGCAGCAGGGGCCTATGACTGTAAGTTCCCTCCTTAGCCTTTCAGTCCATCTTAACAGCTTGCTTTCTAAGCTTGCAGCCATGTTTTTGCCATGATTTTCAAGCTGCAGAATTAAGACCAGCCAAGGATGCAAGGATGTATTTGTTGCATACCCCAGATCAGCTGATCAATTCCTGCCAGTGCATGGGCCAAGAAAGGGGGAGGAAGGCAGGTACAGTAATGTCCCCAGACCTCCTCCTGGGCAGAGCTGATGTTGGAGGGATATACAGGCATTCTGATTATTCTAATTCATTCCAGTCTGGCAAGTTTGGAGTTTCCTTAATGTAGCAGTATACTGCTGCCTGAGAAGCCCTTTGAAATGTGAGATACCTCCTCTTCAAAGCTGATTCCAGGCCAGCTTAGGAAAAAACCCTCCTTTTCTCAGACTGAATTAGATTTGTTCTTTCTGTCCATCAAGGGTAACTCAGAAATAATGATGGCATTGTGCACGGTGTCCTTGTGCTGCTAGCCACACCAGTTTTTTTCTACCATAAATAGAAGTTTCCCTTCCTTCATCAGGATATGCACATGGAAGCAGGACCTCTACTGTTTCAGGCAGTGGCCAACCTCACAACTGGTTTCAGGTTTGGGGTTTTTTTGCTTGTTTTGAGGGGTTTTTTGTTTGTTTATGTGAGGGGGTTTTGTGGGTTTTTTTGTTTGTTTGTTTGTTGGGTTTTGTGTTTTTTTTTTCTCTTACACTACAGTTAGTACTGTTGTTATCTTGTACTTGGTATGTGATAAAATCCTGCAGCCCATTCTTCTGTATATAATTTCTAAACCTTTTGATCTGGCATGGGAAGTGGAAATTTGCAGCCACACTCAGTGATTGCAAGAGAAACCAAGAACTTTGCATCCAAAAAGGCATTTTGCCATCTTTCCCTTCTGACCCAAAGCCTAGAACTTACTGTCTCTGAGGAAGGAAATTCCTAGCCATACAGTGGGTCTTTAGGCCATTGCTTGCCACCACCTGTCATGAGCAATTTGTGAACAGATTAAAGTTCGGGCTGGTTGTGGGATGTTATGTTGGTCTGCAAATGAGTAGTTCCGATAGCGCTATAGTATGGCCCATGTAGAGAGTGTTAAAAAAGTAATGTGCAGAACCGTAGAACAGGCCAGGTCGGAAGGGACCTTGATAGATCGTCTGTTCCAGCCTTTCATGGGAAAGGGATCCTAGGTAAGATTATGTTCTAGACTATCTAGATAGAGTCCTCTGTCCCAGAGGAGATGCCTCTAACAAGGCTTTCTTCCAGCTTGGGTGGATTCTTGTCTGTCTCCTTACCCTTTACTCTCTTCCCTGGAACTGGTTCATGTTCTTCCCCCATAGGAATTTTGACACTTCCTGTCTTGGGCTTTGGGCTGATCTCCAGCCAGTGGGTGACAAATTCCTCTTGAAGTTCTTCTCTATTTAGTCATCTGGTGAATGTGTTTCACCAGAATTCAAGTGAAACTAACCCAGTACCAGTCTGATTCTAAATATGGAGGGAAACACTCTGATTCTGTGTCTGCTAAGGACACCTCAAGCTCTACAGATCACTGCCTTAATGACTAACTTACTTCACCTTCTCATCCTTGACCATCAGATACCCTATCTAAAAGTGTAAAAATGTGAAGTTGTAGGTGTGGAAAGGTTGAATGTGAAAAATAATAATGTGATTTCATTTCAGCCTGGCACTAACAGAATGTGAAATTAAAAACAATGCTTTACTAGATAAGGAAGAACTGATTGCATGTAGAGAGGCCCCAGTCCTCAACTATCAAATGTTCTATCTGACTCTAGCCCACATAACTTAGAACAGGAAACCCAGAAAAATCTGTTTCCTCCAGATCATGTTGATGTAATAGTATACAAGGTAATTAATATTCTGGATTTCAACCTGGCCCACTGGAATTCTCAAAGGCAAAATGAGACAAGAAAGCAAACAAAACATTTCCTTTCTTTTCCAGAGAAAGATAAATAGGAACAGCTAAGCAAGCTCTGACAAGCTTTAAAGTCTGATATGAAATTGGATTGTATTATACCACCTAAAGAGGATGCCAGAGTCATCAAATTGATGAGTTGGTTGTTCTACTAAATAAACCTCTGTTTTAGGAGGAAAAAAGTAACAGTTGGTGACTAGAAGCTCTTTTAATCCAGAATTGAAATGCTGTCTATGAGACTAAAAGCTGATGGTTTAAAAAGCCTAACCATTTGCTAGACATTAGAAGAAGCAAAGCAAATCATCTCTCAAAACATTTATTGTTTTTTGTTGTTCTCGAGCCATTTAGTTAGGAAACAACTCCTGGGGGTATGAAATCTGCAGGAAAATAGTGGAGCAGATCTCTGAATAGTGGAGACCAGTTATTTCAGTATTACATCCAACTTTAGCTTAAAAACCAAACAAACGTGCTTGAAGTTTACTACCCCTTGCCCTGTCCTTTCCCTAATTTGACTAAGTGTTGGAGAGAGAGAGACAGACAGAATGTGCTTTCTGCCTCTGCATAGAGGTGGCTATCACTATGCAACAGGCTAAAGTCATTGGTACTTGTGAGGAATTGTTGAGCTTGCTCTTTTGGTATATCTGCCAAGTTCTGCTATTGGGGAAGATACAGTATCCTGGTGGATTTTAAAGCAGTTCTTTTAATCAAAAGTGTGATGTATGGCAAGAGGTTTGCTTTTTACCTGCTTCAGGTTTTTCCCCTTTCTTTGGCCACCAAGTAAGAGGGTGGTGCAGGATGTAAAAAAAATACACTGATCTCCACTGGATTTAATGAGTACAGTTTTAAAACTAATTTTCTACAAATTTATCACTCCACTTCATTTTTTTTGATATGTGAGTTAAGTATCCAACAACAGATATGCAAAACCTTCAAATGCTGCCAAAGAATACAAGTTATACAAGCGGGCATGTCACAGGCTGACTTAGTGACTCAAGTCTTGGCAGCTGCCCTATAAACAAAGCTACTGAATTGGTTTGAATCTGTCTAATCATACAACTTCTTATGCAGCTCACTTTCAAAGATATGCTTTAAAGAATTACTAGAGAGTGAAAATTTGATCAAAATGCATGAATTACTAATGAGTTGAAAAATTAGAGTAGGCTTTAGAAATCCAATTATAATATTTGTATTTCAGTCTCTGAGTTTTAATCAGACATGAATACATGCTAACTCTAAAGCAAAGATTTGCAAATCAAAATGCATTTTCTTTCTGTATTACTGTAATTTACATTTCTGCTTTGGGACTCAGACTACAACTCCTGTGCCAAACACCACTGTCAGAACTGCTGATTACCTACAAAAACTGATTTTGAATATCAGGCAAATATTGAGGATCCAGTAGTATAGGTTGCTTTGCAGATGATTAGAGGCCTGTTCATACATTCTGAGTGTTTTCAATATATAAAAAATAATAGCATGCAAAGGGGGAAAAAAAGTAAAGTAAATAATTAGAAACCAATAACTATGATTCTGCAGGTCAGAACTTTCCTCAAAGTTATTACAATATAGAAGTAGCTGAGTTCCAAGAAAGGGTAGTCATGCTGCTTATTAACAGTTATTTGCCAGTTTATAACAGTGTAAAATGTATTTATACTCGTGTTCATATAGCAATGAGTGTTAAGTATTAGTATTTGTTGAGGATACCTTTGCTAGCATAAGATTGCCTGCTTAATTGATAGCAAACTCCCTTGAGCAAATCCCTATAAATATTGAAAAATTAGAATGATTACTATACTATACTATAATGCTAGAGTCTTTATAGATAGATTTGTGCTAATCTGCACCTGTGACTGTAAGGTCTCATCTTATGACAGCTCTTTCTTTCTCTTTTCATTTCTTCTAGAACATTGTTTGTTGACTTCCAGAGCTGGGGACTTGGTCACCCCTCCCTGGAGAGGAGGGAAAGAGTATTTGTGGTCAGTTTGCTTTGACATTGGTGTTTCATTTAGAAATTGAGTGTGAGATATCAGTTTATGCATATTTTCAACTACCATTAGCAAATATTCACAGTTTATCATATGCTCTGGAGCAGCATTTACTGTTAGTTACTGCCTAAGTCCATGCAAGTTAATGCTTTCTTCTGCATTTTCTCCAGAATTGTGCATCTCAGAAGCTGTGACCCACGACATTTGCAGATGAACCTTAGTTTTCTGGGATAGGGCAAAAAATTACTTTGAATGTTTCTCTGAATATCCAGAAATTAAGGGAAGCTGGAGGCAAAGAGCTAACTAAGACTAAGACAGCTAATGAAGCCTGCTTTTCTCCAGAAGGCAGAGAGCAATGTCATGCAGGAGGCATTGGAGTGAGGCAGAAAACTCCAGCTCATTTCTTTGGGGGATTCTTGCATAGTTCTCACCTTCTCTGACTACAAGTGCTGTCCAAAATGCTTAGTCCTCATGGGAAGATTTGGCAAAGAAGGAAAGCTCCACACCTTGAGGACCTGTATGCAGTTAATGCTTCACTGCTATACGCTGTCTCATGGCTTTTTGTCTACAGCACAGTGCTAGAGACTGATTCAATTGACTTGTACGCTGGTTTCAGTCCCACTGAAGTTAGTGGGATCTAAGAATTTCCCTGAAGTTGAGCATGCGTTTTCAAGTATTGCTTTACATACAGATGTTTCTGCAAAATGGCTAATGTTTCGGTGCCAAAGTTCCATTTAATTTGAGAACAAAAATATTTTGTTGTG
Organism: Elanus axillaris; assembly: GCA_026212715.1. NCBI lineage: Eukaryota > Metazoa > Chordata > Aves > Accipitriformes > Accipitridae > Elanus > Elanus axillaris. Next base: position 695,012 of record JANZLQ010000056.1, on the reverse strand, counting down.
AATGCAGCACCAAGGCTTGAAATTTACAGAAATTAAACACATTTGGTTTATTTAAACAGCTATGATTGCTTTTCAAGCTGTCACTAATTGAAAATGCCATTAACAAAATCTAATATGTTTTTAGTCCCTGTGTCTGTTAAACAGACCCCACAGATCTTTGTTGGCACCCTGTAGTATTTTCATTTATACTACCAATGTATTTTCATGGTCAAATGTTGTAAGAAACTCTCCTTGGAAATGAAGTTTGAATTTTGTTCCAGTGTGTAGAGTGATTATTGAACCATTATTCTTCCTTAAGGTATATAAATACTTTTTTCCAACAGTATGGTGTGATGACAACTTGAGGGAAAATTAGTGTCCAAAAGCAACCTTACTATTCATACCAATATGTATACAGACTCCATTGCTCATACAAACGAATCTTATTTTTTCAGCTGCAGAGTTTGCACCATGTACGCATTATAAGTAAATGTCTATACTGGAAGAAATAGCTACGTATTGTCAGTTCAGCTTAGTAGTACAACCTTTGTACTTTATGGAAACATTTTGTTGCACATTTGGTTTTTTTTGAATGGTTGGCATATTAGACATAATGAGGATGACAAGGAATAATGAGGCTACTCAGATGATATATTTCATGATTTCTCAAGGAACACAGTCCCAGAGATGGGCCTTCTGATCACATTGTTGGGGTTGGCCACACTGTAACATAATTATTTTTTTTTAAGCAGAACTTGCTTTTGCACTCAGTGGACAGTTCTGTTCAATAAATGCAGTGGCAATGTATCTTCTCTTAGGCTTTTTAAAAAATTGTCATTTTCTGGATGAGTAGCTTTCAAAGGGAAGTTGGTTTTTGGGGAGTTTTGGGGTTTTTGTTTTTTGTATTCCCCTTTTACAAGTAAAAATAATAATACTAGCAGCTAAAAAAACAGGAGGAGGAAAACCCATATGAAAAAAGTAGCTTTGTCCTGCCACAAAGGTGGACTTGATCTTAAAGGTCTTTTCCAACATAAACGATTCTAGGAATCTAAAGACTCTGTCATGAAATATTTGGGATTTGTCCAGAGCATAGAATCACAAACGTTTCAGTAACTGTGAAATTTATCTATGATAATATAAAAAATAATATATAAGAAATTATAACAGATAAGGCAATAGATTTGCCTCGGCAGGTGGAATTTTAGGAAAACATGTCAAAGATTATAAATCAGTGTGTGAGTGTTTAAGAGCAAATCTAATTTTGATATACTTCAGGAACTTAGAAGAAAAATGAAATTGCAAATTAGACTTAAACTAGGTAAAACCTGCTCAATGAAATGTATTTTATATGGATTTAAGCATATTCCATGAACTTCACAGAACAGATTTGGCAGATGGCCATCACTGAAAAATAATGCTCTACAACTTTTCTAAAAGTTACTAGCCTCAGGTACGTGTATAGATAGTGTATGTTGCTCTAGAACAAAAGATAATTTCTACTGTATGTGTAATCTGTGAGTGTGCAGATATATAGATACATATATTTGGAGATTTGTATGTGTGTGTGTATATATATCTATGTAAAACAATGGTCATGTACAGAGGATGTAAAAAATGGAAGTGTAGTAGTCCCTGTATGAAGTCAATATGTACTGTTCTTCCTCTAGGAAAATGTATTGGATGAAGTGCTGGTGTAGCATTGAGCATGTGTGAGTGCTACCCTAGCTGCATTTTCTCTACCCTTGCATTAATATGTACCAGGGAAAGTAACTCTCTTAAATCAAAATAACAGCAATAGTTTTGATAAGCGTCAACTAATTTATAAGCATTGCTGAAGGCAGTGTATTTAAACAGCCGTACAAATGCAGAGAAGAAAAAAAGCTCCATAAAGGAACACTATACCTGTTTGAAGTGAAACTGCCAGAAGGATTTTATACAAGGAAGCTGATTCACTTCTGTAACAGCTGTTCCAGAATAAGTGACAGAGATTTCAGTATTCCCTACCCATCTGTGGGTCTTTCTTGAGAACTGCAGCATTCATGTGTATGTGAGGTTAACCACTTGTAGTGTGAATTGCAGAAATAAGTCTTCAAGGTCAAACACTGTATGAGATTCTGAAGTGTAAGTCATTTATGTAAATAGGAATGGCTAGATAAGCTAAAATACAACTATTTTTCTGAAGAGTTTTACATTCCTATGTTCCACAAATATCTTTATTTTTTTCCTCTTTTCTGTAGGTTTTGTTTGCAGCTGTGTGAAAGTACACTCAAATTTGTCTTTGTGCTTTTTTCTGGAAAGCAGGCAGAAGTGTGTTCATTCTCGTGTCTTATAGTGAAGAGTTCAAAGCTGTGTAACTGGGAGCCTTATTTCCTGTTCTTCTTTCTTTAGTTTCTCAAGATTGCAGCTGCTGAAGAAAGCTCACATTGCAAAGAGAAAAATGCTATTGAGATACCTTGAGCCAGTGGAGTGCAGCATCATGTGGGCTAATAAACTGGCCTTACAGTTTGTCTGAAATCAGTGAAATGAGTGAAGTCTTCAGTGAACATGTTCCTGGTGATGGCTGAAGAGGTGCAGTTCTGCGTTGGTGTAGCTGGAGCATAGTTCACTGCTGAAAAGCCTGTGTTAAGGTAGTCCAACGGTAAAACGCAGAGGAGGAGGCGGCAAGGATAGATAAGGGATTAGATAGGTCTTTTGCATTCTTCTTGGATGTCACAACAGCAAAACTCTGCTTCATGAGGCTAAATCTAGAGCCTTGAACCATCCAGAAATCCTGGACCAGATGTCAGACCTGTCACCAGATGATCATCCTGTCCATTGTGGCCTCTCTTCTGTGTGAAAGCAGGAGGGCTAGGAACCCTCTGATGAAAGCAAGAGCTGGAAAAGTGCAATTCTGTAAAAGAAATTAATTCTGCCTCTGTAGTGGTGGTAACCTCTGTGAGGTTTGCCCAGCAGATGCCAGCAGTGAATTAGCACAGAGCTTGTGGAGAAATAAAAGGAGCTGAATATGTAACTGTTGCAAATGCTTCATTGCTTAAAGAATGGTTGCTTGAAATAGATTAATTTTTTTTCATTAAGGTTAATTTTTACTGTGAAGATCCTCATTTTATCCTCTGAGTCTCTGAGAATAGTATGTTAGACTATCTCAATATAAGTCAGAAACATTCAGGTTTAAATTTAGTCCACAGTTCATAATAATGGCCTTCCACAAACAATAGGGTTAAGTTACTTATTTCAAACATGTTTTATGTTTAGCCTTTTTGCATGTTATATATTTTTACCTGAACTGTTCTCTTCCTGTTTATTATCCCCTTCAGAGTAAGAGAATAACTCTTCTTGTTCACCATCCCTTTCAGTTTGAATAACAAATTTGACCTGACATTAAGCTGTTCCTTTTTGTACTGGAGGTAAAAAAATAATAATAATAAAAAAAAAGTCTAAGTCATATGGTATTATCCTTCACTTTCATTGAACCATCTGGACTTCTGGAGCAAGAGCTGAAAACTGTCAACATCTCTTGATGCAAAACAAATATACTTAGCTAAAGGGAAGTTCAAGCTGGCAAATCATCCTGTAGAAAGTTTAGAGTAGTTCAACATTGGAGGAAGGAAATCATTATCTGTCAGAAGAGCCCCATCCTGCCCAAAAGCCATAGCATTAGATATCTAATGCTCTTCCTTTAAAGATTAGGCTCATATTCAAGATTTTAGTGGGAACCAGATTTTGGTTTTACTAAAGTTTATTTTTGGTTTGCTGTTTGCAAAGCTTACGTTCCAAGCAAGAGCAAGATGTCTAGTATCTCATATGAGGACTTCCTTAATGTAAGGAAACTGCGAGGAGGACTTGTTACTGCATGGATCACCCCCTCAATAATAGAATTAAGACACATATGATTTTATGATACACATAACACATGCCAATTCCAGATCCTTCTGAACTGTACAGAATATAATGTGTTATCCACGTAATTCTGTTGATGACTGTGGTTATGTAATTTTTCAAAAAGATTTCCTTGAATAGAGACATTAAACAATACAAATAAAGTAATACTGTCATGTCACAAAGAGGTTGAAACACCTTATAATTTGGGCTTTCAAGTAGGATCATAAGCACTGAAAAACGGAGTTCACTAGTAATATTTTTTTTTTACTTTTAAAAGATTCCTATTTGAAACTGTAAGAACCCACTGAAAAGTAAACGTGTCACATGGGATTGAATGTTCATTACAAATAATGATCGTTATGTGAGTCTAGATTATTACTTGTCATTTTATGTTCTTGGCAATTACTGTATCTCATTTAAAATATTTATTTTTCCTTTTGGCTGAGTTTCTGTAAAAAATTGGAACAGTCATCTTAAGAATGATGATCTCCCAGGCAAAATAAATTTAGTCTTGGAATTATGTCAAGATTTTTAACTGAAGACAAAGTTTAAAAACAATCTTTGTGCAAAAATGAAACTCACTTTCTCCCTTTAACTCATCTTTCTACCTACTACTTCTCTGGGTGTTTCTGTCTGTAAGTCAAACATATGCTCTTTTTCTTGCTTTCTGGAAGATTTCCAAAGGTTGAGGGGAAGTCTTACAGGAAACCTTTCCAAAACATATTTAGGACTTGTTCGTCCTGTGCAGATAAAACCCTCAGATATTTTTTAATACAGACTAATTGAAACTGGAAAACTATAATATTTGGTTTGGGGCATTTTTTTTTAATTAAAAAGTAGAAATTTGATGGCTATTTTTCCTATTAGAATTTGCATTGAGTGTTACTTCATTGTTACTTCCTTGTTTCTTTCAGTGAGTTCCAGATGTGCTAATAATTTGAGATTTATCTTAGTATAAATGTTTATTTGATCAAATGAACATGTATTGAATTCTGAGACTTCCTTATTGGATTATCAGATGGAAGTGAATGCAGTATCTACCTTTCATGAGGTTTTCTGTATGGCTTTGATTTGAAAATGTCTGTCTTTTCATCACAAAAATAGTCCAGACGAAGACATACACATACAAGAAAAGATACGGCTTTAATTCTTTCCCAGATATAGGCTCGGATTTTCCAGGTGTCCTGGATTCTAATTGCATATTTTATTAATCTAATTTTGTCTTGTGTGACTATTGATATACCACATAAATTGAATCCATTCTTAGAATACTGCCAATACACAGAATTAGAATTCTGTACCAGTGCAATACCACAAGTTTATTGTGCAGTGTCTAAAGTGATTGGTTCTAATTACATTTCTTTCTGATTTTCTTCCTCTGGGGAGCATATGTCAGACTTCTGGCTTCTCATGACTAACATTCTTAAATTTTGTATATTCTTTCATTGATCCCTTGGAAAACTCAACCTTCCCTGTTTAACAGGTATTTCTTTTGGGGCAGCAAGGAGTAGAGATGAACAAAAGTTGTCAAGGCAACAGTATATCATCAACATACATAATGACATCTACAATATTCCCATTGTTATTTGAAGTATGTTATTAAGAGAAGCTGCTGAGTTACTATCTAATTTAGTGTGGTACTTGCTAGTTATATCATTTGAATATACTATCATTATTATTTAGCCTTCCCTTGTATATAAACTACATTGAAATACTGCTTAACAAGGAGAGAAGCAGAGGTAGATGATTATCAGTGTTAGGATCTAACTAAAGAAGCATGATGGCTTCAGGTTTACATCGCATCTGTTCTGGTTTCAGCTGGGATGGAGTTAATTGTCTTCCTAGTAGCTGGTACAGTGCTGTGTTTTGAGTTCAGTATGAGAAG
>JANZLQ010000056.1:662262-688439 GCA_026212715.1 Elanus axillaris | reverse complement strand
AAAATGCTTACATCAGTGAAATTAAAGTCGGTACTTCTAAGGAGGGTAAATATTAACTTTTCCTGGCTTTCCCAGTAGTTATTAAATCTTATGCTACAAGCTTCAATAAATTACCATGTAAAAAATTATTTTTGTCAGGCATGTAACCCATGGAATACCAAGGTTCATTTCTTAAATGAAGCTGGGGATTTACCTAACTTCAGAAGGTCTAGTGGTGCTCAGGAGGTAGGAAGCTCATTTTTTATTTTCATTGCCACTATATGATGTACTCCATCTAAGAGTAACTATTGTGATACCAAAATGGGCATATATAAAACACAATCCCCCCCAGATTATTCAGGATTTAAACGAGGTTTTAATCAATCAAGGCAAGAAATTAGATTTAAAGATTTAGAAAATGAGATTTAATGAGTAAGTAGACATTTCAGTCCATGCTAAAGTATTCATTCTTTTATATACAGAAAGAGAAAATTCATATATATAGCTATAAATGAAAACAAAAATATTTCTGAACTATTTTATAAATAGCTAAAATCCAAGATAAAAATTTCTACTTTCTTGTGTGATATGCAACTTATTCAGTTGCATATATAAATGAGGAAAAATAATTTTGCCTCTTGTTCTATTTTACATTTCATAATAAAAAGTGAATTGTTAACTCCTTGTAGGTATATTTGTGTTCTAGATTCCTGATCTGAATTCCTGGTCTGAAGAATTAAAGGTATAAATAACTAGATGCTTGCGATAGCAAAAAGAATTATATGAAGTAAATCAAGTCCACCAAAATACATTTGGAGTATGTAGATCAGAACTACCAGAAGGAAAGAAACTGGTCTCTATTACTGTGTAATCAAAAATATTCAGAGCTGTCTCTTTATTCTACTGAATAAATACTATGATGAGTGCTTATAAAATCAAAATAGGATGGTAACATCTTCCCACACCAGATTTTTCTTGTCCATCTCTTATTAGGATGTGAATGTTTGAACACTGTCACTGCTTTAGATAGAACACTAATGTTTTTTTTAAAAATTACTATTTTCAAAATTTTTTATATTTAAGAAAAGCCAAACCCACTTAGCATAAACCAATTATCTCTTTGATGATGTAAAAGGTGTTTGGCTGTATTGTTGATAATGAATCCCTTGGGATGCTGTAATCTTCATAACTTCTCCATTTAGAGTATCATCTTCAATTATTGTTATCAGTCCCTCAGCAATTATAGATGGGCTGAAAAAGAAAAGTTATTTCAGAATCATGATGTGATAGAACATGTGAAAAGGACAAGTAAGGAAACTCAATGTAAATCTATATACCCTGAAAATTAAACAAACTAGTATTTGAACACATTTATTTTCAAGTAAAGCAGAGGTTGTATGAGTTTTTCAGGAGAGAAATTCAGTCTCCTCAATCAGGACATACAACATAAAGTGGCAACTTTACAAATCATCATTTGTTTGCTCTAGACGTCCCTGTGGACATCCAGCTGCCACTGGGCTTCCTATCAAAGTTTTCTCTGTCAGGGCAGTGGACAGAAGTAATCCTTACACAGTCCTCTGCAGCTCTTTGCTGTTGCTGTTGATTCATCCTGTTTCTGTAGCAGGACTGAGTTACAATTAACATAAGGAGAATTTCATCACATGCAGTTTGCTGTGGTCAATAGGTGTGATATATTTTACATATGAAAAAGTGTGGATGAAACAAGAGTCATACAATTTTCTCTGTGCAGAAGTATCTGAGCAGCTATTTGCTAGAGAACGAGAAAGTGTTAAAAAAAAATCACTTTATCTGAGTCTTGTTCTCACACTCTTTCCTAGCTGTCTACTTTTGGCTTCTGTTGGCAGTACTGTAACGTGCTAGGTAACTGATATGATCCACCATCATTACTACTGTGCTCTTATGATCTTAGTCCAGTTTTGTCAGTTCTTGGTCTGATTTCTCTCTTGGTTCACTTGCAAATTTTGTGGAAATTCAATACAAATGACATACCCTGAATCTCACAACAAATTTGATTAAACAAGTTTATGAAAGAACACCAAGGGCTATTAAAAACTAACCCCGCCATCTTTAACTTGGAAATTTGATTTGCACTTTGCTGGGGAATGGGAATGCGTAAGGGGAAATACCACTATGTATGTAGGTGATACTCTTCAAATAACCTTAGATATCTGCCATTTGTTCCTTCTGTATAGGATAACACATTTGATAGAATTTTATCTGAGGCAGCATTTTCCTTTTAATTTTGCTGAAAGTGCTGTTGTGTCTGCTTGTTCTTCATCAACAAAGTGCAGAAAGCCCACTGTATCTGACTTGACTTACTCCATCACGCCATAGAACTGCATCATATTTTTGATCTCATCCTTATATGAATAATATTGTCCCATATTCTCTTCTTTATCTATTGACTGAAGAATGGGTGTGTTGACAAATCCTGGACAAATTGTGTTGAGTCTCACACCATAGTTTTCCATATTAGCAGCTAACTAGAAGAGAGAAAAAGGCATTCATCATCAACATTTGAAAACAACATTGTGTAAGTAATTTTTCAAAGAATGAGATTTACCACTAAGTACTTCTTAGCCTTGCCTAGTAAGCAAATCTTGTTACTACTGATTGTTTTGTTCCAACAACTAAGTTTGAAGCATGTTTTCTTTAGTAATAGTACTAGATGAATAGAAAAAAAAAATCGGTTTTGCTGGGAGAGCAATTCTACAAGAAATCAACACTCTTCTTTCCATGCAGCTGTTTTTTTCTAATATTTTTGTTATTGGTGTTTTTGGTATGTCATTAATAGTATTGTAGGGTGATGGTGTAACTCATACGGATAACCAAGAAAAAAAAGTAAATCTCCCAAATGTACACTTTCAATCCTTATAAGAACTTTCTTACTAAAAGAAAACTATCTGAAATCAAATCAAGATTTAACTGTAAGATTGTATTTACATCTCTCAAGTCAAAAGAAATAGGATTTGGTCTCTACCCCTGCAGCTAATCTAAACCCTTCCAGCTGCTCTATTGTCCCTGCTAAAGGGTGAATCCGTCACTGAGCATCTCCACAGGAAGGTCCCTGTGATCTCCAAGAAAGAAGCAGGAGTTTTTTCGGGAAGCAGTTCAGGAACATGATGAAAGCAAGCAGCACAAATTGTTCTGGTAATAGTAAGGCCCTTTGTTTGTGGTGCTACCAATGCATGTGCATAGCAAAGAAGTCTGATCAGTGTCCAGGCATATGTTGAATGCTGGATGAACTTTCTTAGCGATGGCACAGAACTTATAAACTATACATGATATATCCAAGAATAACCATAACAGTTCAACACTGATTTCTATTTATTTGAACACTTAATGGGAATCCTTTCTGGTATTATATAAATCGCTTGTCATTTTCATGCTATGGAAGCCAGCCCTTTTGGTCTGGAGAAGAAAAGAAACTGAAGTCCTTGATGTTTTGTATTATACCTGCCCAGCATTAGGCTGTACTGCCTTTTCTGGTAAATACAGTGATTCACTGTGTTCATTATTCTTTTTCTCCTTGGCATTCTCATGTTCCATAGGGACAGCATTTCCCCTAATTTTCTAGCAGGCCTTTTATTTTTGAACTTAGATGGTGATGTTTATTTTACCATGAGAAAACAAAGATGGAAAACCAGATGTCATGTTCATGCTGTGGCTAATGTGTTATATAGAACACTTATTCATACTAATCTGTTTAGGTTAATCTAAAAAAGAAGTTAATTGGGGGGGGGGTAAAATATGGATAAACTGTCCAAACGATCATTTCAGGTGCTTTATTCTGGAAATTAGATTGGAATTCTTATATGAGTAGATTATCTTTAAGCTTAGCCCATGAAAGTGTACTCATATTTCTTCCCTCCAAGTTATGTTATTATACTGCTTGTTCAATTTAACTAGAAAGATTTGGAGTCAGTGGCTAAGACTTGCTATACGGTCATACAACATCTAACATGTCTCATCCTGAATGTGTCATTTTGCATTTTCAGCCTATTAAATGTTGGTCAGAATAAATAAAGGTAAACATTTTTGTGTTCAAGTCACTTTTTGTACACTTTAGTGCCTATTTATCATTAAAAAAAGTTATCAACCTGACTTACAAACTAGGAAACCAAAATGTTAAATGACTGGGATGGAGTCATGAAATTTTTTTTTTTAAAGCTTGGATAAGAATTTGACTTTTGGGGTCCTCCCACTGTCCTTAAATTACTTTGCAACATCTCTCTTCCCTGCTCCCAAAACCTCAAGTAGGTCATAAACACACAAATGCCTTACTTATTCCATCTTTGGATTCCCTTTGTGAAAGGAGGGAACCTCCACTGCTTCAGACACCTTGTTTTCTTTAAGGAAATTAATTCCAGTTGTGTGACAATAGAGAGGGAACGTGAGAAACTTAGCATGTTCCCAAGGAGCTGCTGATACTGTTTTCAAAAACACATACTTACTGCTATTGACCGTGTGAATCCAATTACACCATGCTTTGTAGCACAGTACACAGGTTGGAATGCAGCAGGCATGAGTCCTTTAAAATAAAAAGGTAGCTGAATAAAGATGTTGGGTACGCCTATTTATGATTACCTTAAACACATATATAGTCTATAATATAAAAAATAAGTGATGGATTCATAGAGATGCAACAAAATAGATTAGTAAAAATTTGCAAATTATATTTTGTAATCTGAGATAGGCTGAGAAAAGATATGAGATGGATAAAAACATGAGGAGGCAAAAGAAGAGTAATAAAGTATAACTTAAGAGGAAAAGTATCTATGAAGTATGACTTAAAATGGAAGACAAGATCTGGAAGCAAACAAGGATGAGATTTTTTAGCCATCTTCTATGAATCTGTAAAGTATGTGAAGTATTTAAAGTATTTTAGATAAACTTTGATTGCTGACATCCTAGCTGCTGATATGTAAACTGGACACCTGCAATCACAGTGATTTCAGGGAGGAAGTGTGTGAAAAGGTAAGGGAAATAGCAAAATCCTTTTTGACTACTGTAACTGATTTAATATCATCCTTGTAACATATAAAAACATAAATATAATGTCTGACTTAAGCAAGGGATTTATGTTGCTTCTGTGGAATAGTAACAAGACTTGGCCTCAGATAAAGCTTTTCCCCTAGCTCTAATGCGAGAGATAAGAATGACTGTGCGGCACAGCTGACTGAAGCAGTCAGCCAATACACCTGGCCAGGCAATATTGTTACTGCATATTTATTTGACAGCGTGGTTAGTACTATAACAAATACGTAGCCTTTTGCATAGTGGTTTTTGCTCAAAGGAGCAACTATAAACAAAGTATTTCAGACTTGATGCACCATCTGAGGTATTGTAAAATTTATTTTACTTACAATACTACTCTGGTAATATGTCATAGGTGATAGTTATTTTAAAGAGTTTTCAATTAAATAGGGAAGCCATTTTGCAATAAGCAAATGGAAAAAGCACTAAGAATTGAATGCAGGACCTCAGTGTAGATAGACTATAGAGATAAGTGAGTAAACACTGTCAATGGAATAAGACGAAGACCTCGGATAGTGAGCAGAAAGAAATGAAAGCAGAGATGTGGATAGGAAAGTTTTTGAAGCAGTTTCTAGATTTAATTAGACTGAATGAAAAGGATTTCATGGTATGGTACCTCCTATAATGGGCCCTGTTCTGGAATGAAAAGCCAGGATGAAGATTTTCAGAAGGGAACAGGAAAAAGAGGTAACAATTGTGGGTAATTGCTATCTTCTGTAAGGAGAAGCAGAAGAAGATAAAAAATGATTGGTAACATTGTGAACCTTTATGGTGGGAGTGGGAGAACATGAAATCATTATTCAGAGTGGATAAAGAAGGGAGAACAGAGGTTTGGCAGAAAATTAAGAACTTAGTTCTAGTAAGACTGAGTTTGATGGCAAAAAGCTGATCAAGAAGAGATGCCAGACCATGAGTGTATATACAATTCTACCCATTATGCCAAAAATTTCCACTGTACAATGACAGCTGAACTGGACCACATGGGTGCTGTAGTTCCACCTGAAAGCCAGGGTCTTGTGAATAGCAAACCACAGCCTGTCCTAAAGCTAGAAGATGAAACTTGTCTGTGTTCCTGAATGTCATATTGTAAGACTGGATACTGATTTTGATGTGTTACTGTTAGATCCTAATGGAAATCTTCCCAATTATTATCTCAGATATGTTTTTTCATTCTTCATCTTTCATATCTTTAAGTGATATAATAAAGAAGGGGTGTGACTTATCTCAGTGGAGATGAAGAATACACTACCCAGCTTTAAGTATGGCATTGCCAGAAAAATTACCTATGCCAGAAACTTGTATGGGCTGTTTGCTCTAGAATCCATTTTGTCTGAAGGAAAAAACTTTCTGAGAAGGCACAAAGCTCCAATTACAACCCTGACAGCTTGCAGATTTTATCTTGATTTAAACGCTACATTGGTGATCCAGTGAATGCAACACTATTTTAGCACTGTTCAGTGGTGGGAAATGAAGAACTTAATCCAGTGGCTGGTTGTTCTCTTAAACTTATATTATTTCGCTTAGCTTGGATTAATGTGTTATGCTTCTGATTGAGAACTCGCTTTATGAAAAATGGGTTTTGCATTGTCTCCTGTGGGTTTTGATCACAACACAGGCTTAATATTCCTCTGCTTGGTGGCTTTTGACGAATGTCACCATTCTTCAAATAACTGGAAACATTGTAATATTAGGACATTAGAAATATTATGATACTATTTTTTTTTTAAACTCCTGAATAGCTTTACGTGTTTTAAAGGAAAAAACAATCCCAGTGAGGCTGCAGCTAACAGACAGGTAAAAGACAAAATCTACTGGGAAACACAGGGTTTAGAGGTCATTTTATTTTTTTTTTAACACAGCAAGACAAATTACTTGTTACTTGACAGGGAAAAGAAACAAAGTCAAGAAATAAACAAAGGAAGGGCACAGCTCACAATAATGAAGTGGAATAAGGTTCAAAGACTTACTTAAATGTCAAAAGACAACAGGAATAACTAGGCAGGAAGGGAGGAACAAATAACACTTTTTTGGAATTAAAACATTAAACCCAGTTCTTTAGCAGCAACAATAATTTCAGTTAGGAAAGTGGAGAACCAAGAAGAAATCAACTGACTCACTTTCAGGCAAAGCAGGCACTTGTGAAGACCAGTCCTAGCATCTCCCACCCAAAACGACAGCAGTCCTGTCTCACTTGTCTTCCCTAGTTCAGTACTCAGAACCAAGGGGTGCGATTTCCAGCCCTGAACCACTTCCCTGCGCCGGGAAGAGCTGAACCTCCATCTGTTAGCAGTGTGTCCTGGCGACTCTGCTTGCAAGTATTTTGGGATGAACTGCTGTGTGACGGTGAGCCTGCTCTGCCTGAGTATTTTATTCAACCGGTGAGCAAAGGTGAATTCATAACATATTAGTTAGGGCATTCATTTGTTAGAAAATCTGGATTCTATTTGCTGCTCCCATGAATATTTGATTATCTTATGCAAAGTGGAACAGTGGTGAGATAGACTGGAGAATGTTATGTACAAAATAATGGGAGGAGGAAGGGGAGGGTGTTCAAATGGATGGTGATGGGGCAGCGTACTCCTGGAAAGTGATGCGTAGTTTTCAATCTCTCAGCAAGGGGAGACAATTATGCCTAGATTTTCCTTTCTCGGGATCTTGCTGCATCGCTGAACTGTTACATGAAAGGGGATAGGGATCTTCCTTCTCCCCTCAAACGATCTCCATGGAGAACTAATTGGTGAACTGCAAATGATTTCATGATGACTGCGGGTGCCCTTTGGTTTACCAAAACCAGTTCAAGCAGACCAGCAGTAATCCTGTGCGTCAGTGTTAACTATGCTCTCTTTTATTTTTCTCAGTTCTTGGCAGGCTGACAGAGTCAGCTCTTGCCCTCAGTTATACTTTAGTCTCCTTGTCGTTACAGTGTCAAGACCACTCTACCGTTTGAGATGTGGCATCAGGCTTCTCACTACAACTGTTTATTTATCACGGTCAATAGTTTCAATATCCACATATTGAGAAATTAGTATTGGATGTGGAGGATTGTATCAAGAAGCTTGAATTGTATCAGTAAGCTTTGTTGAAACCAGTATTTCCTTTCAGTCCACTGAAGAGCTTTGAAGAATACAGAATTAAGCATTTTTCCCTAGGTATGCTTTCCTGCTAAACATATGTTGCCCTCAGAGATTTGAACAAGTTTCTTTCTTTGGATAAGATTTAATAGCTTCTAGATGACCTTTCTGCCCTCTATTTGCTCCATGCATGCACTGTTAGGCAGCTGGAGACAAATGTAATTTATGTTTGATAGTATCTTTAAGCTTCATTAATTGTTGGAAGAGCGTACTTCATGTTTGGATGAGAGTGGCACAGAGAATAAAGAACCATAGTCTGTTTTCTACTATAGCTGTTGATCTCATGAAAGCTTTGGGTCCATCAAAAAGCACTGCTTCTACACAATGATTTTGCAGTGATAAAGCTCTATTCCAAGTTATGCTTTAGACAAATATATTCACTTTTAAAACACTTAAATATTCCATTAAAATATTTACATTTTCTCTCACTAAAGTGATAATCACAGTATTGTGTGGCATCTTAAAATTCTAAGTATTTCATTGTTTATGAAGGAGATACGTGAAAATGCTGAAAGGTAAGTTTTGGCAAACTGACAAAACCTATTTAAAAGCAAACCAAAAGTGTGCTGATCTACGTGCTGGAAAATATTGCCAAAGTAATTTGTTTTTCTTTCTGTATTAGGTTTGTTCTATAAAAAAATACTTATCAAAGCCTATTGCAAAACATAGAATACTTATAAATAAATAACATCACAAGATTTAACCATATTTATTTAAATTAAATGTCTTTCCAAACCACATTACAGAAATCTCCTTTGTCACCCTTAGGCAAAAATCTGGATAAGGAGTATGGAATACGCTTACAATGTTCTTTGAAGGCCAAAGCCTCTTTTGAAAGAAGCGGATATGTAACTAGAGAGATAAGCTAGGGGCATGATGATCCTACAGAATGAGGAGAGAATTGATTAAAGGCATTTATATAATACCCTATTCTTAAGAATAGGGAGGGGTACAAGATCACATTCGTTATGTCAGTTTGTACTATTGTGATCTGTGTCAAAATAAAGGAGACACAGAAGTCCTAGCAAAAATTCTAAGCTGTGTCATTTCTAGGAAATTTTTTAACAGTGAACTGAAGTGTCAAGGGAATAGTTTCTAAATTTTCTAACCTCATTCCCCTTAATTTTGCTCAGCATCCCCCTTTATAAAAAGAGGGGGGATCAGAAGCTCTTTCATGATGCTGAACTGAAGGCCCCGGTTGTACAGCCATTTACACCTTTGCTCCACTGTATCATGGTAATAAAGTCTTGCCTTTACTCAGTGATGTTAACCATATGCTTAGCTTTGTTCTTGTAATATATGTATATATATGACCACGTCTTAAAGAAGCCTCTTTGCTGTGATGGGTACTTTAAGTATTTCTTTTGGCTAGTGCTTTCTGTAGAAGGATGACAAATTGGCCGTTTGTGGAGCCTGAATACTTGAAGTTGAGTGCAATCAAACTGCCAATATGGCTGTACAACAGAAAGGTATCCAGATACACCACACATTGAGAAACCTCTCAGAAAGCTAGCATGATCTAATACTAAACATTTTATCAGTTTTTAAGCCCTCTATGAATACTTTGATTTTTTTTTTAACCTGCTAGAGTCCAGACAGATACAAATTCAGTTTAACAGAACACCTTCTTGAAAGTTTGAAAGCTATCAAAATGAAAATGCATGCATACACATGAATTCCTTTCCCCCTTCACTTACTAAAAGCGTACAGGTACCAGCCACCAAAAGGTAAGAGACAATGTTAAATTTAATCATGTAAATAATATCAGGAGTTAAATTCAGTTTTGTATGCTTTTTCTATTGCTTGTAACTATTCTGTTAAACAAAATCAATGTGCACAGCTTCCTACTGAAGACATTTTAGAACATTTTACTCTTTGAATTTGAAATGAATTTATTACAATGCAAAAGCCTGTAGTCATTGGCATTATCTTTTATGGGGCCAAGTTGGCAGTAAAACGTGTTTCCCATTATCTCTGTTGTTTAGCATCATTACTTTCTCTTGATGTGAATGCACAAATCCCATAAAATTAAGGAAGTTTTATAGCTTTGAGATGCAGTTGGTTAGGAGTTGGGTACTTGCTGCATGTGCTCACATATTTCTCTCCCTTTCTTACTTAGTCCTGTCTTGTGGAGCCACTAAAGAAAAAAAGATTCAATACTGGAAAGACAGGGTGGACACTCTGGCTTTCATCCAGCTGAATGAATGCTTTAAGCATCCACTTCATAGGAAGCATTTAAGTAGTTCTGTGGGTGTTTGGAAATATAAAACAGTAAGGCTTGATTCTGTCCCTAGTTCAAATCACTGGCAAAATTCCCATGGTGAAGATCTAGAAACTAATTAATGTGTAAAGCAAATATTATTGAAAGTTACGTAAGCACTAAATACAACTCTTCTTGCTGCTCAGCAAGACACAAGAATATTTGCTGTCTGCAGAGCGTATCTGATAAAATCTTAGAAAGAACTTGGACAGGAGGGATCAAAACCACTCACAAGTTTAATGATCAACAGAAGCTAGCTCTGAGAAAAGAAAACACTCAAAGGGAATGCTAAGCAAGCCAATGGCAATTTGCCTTTTACATATGGAATAAACTGCAGGACTTAGACCTTCAGACTGGAAAGGAGAATTAGAGTCACAAGCCACAAATAGTGGTAAATAAATAAATGAGCAAAATAGCGTATGTCAGCTTTTATAGTGCATTTTTCCTTATGACCTTGGAAACAATTGCTAAATACAAGCCATGTAAAAGCAAACAAAGCAAAGAGAGCTTTGGTTTTGGCAGATACCCACAATCATTAGGGCACAATGTTAATATTAAAAAAGCAAGTAAATCAAATTTTAGTCACTTATAAACTCTTAGCAAATTGAGAACAGCCAAGCTGTTCTTAAAATCAAAATAATTTTGTGTTCCTTTGAGACTAGTTAGAAAAGGAATCAAACTACTTGCTACCTCTGCCCTTTCTTAAGCACTGCATGGGCATCAGCACTTCTGTGAAAATGTTTAATCTTTTACTTGTGTTAACGAACTCTTGTACTGCAGTAGCAGTTTCCTTTGGGTTAATTTGGTCCCAATACAATGTCCATTTGAGCCAACACAGATAAACTTACTGGCATCAGTAGGCAATGTGTTAGGCAGTATTGCAAGTGCTGACTTAAAGGTACGTGGAGACTTTTAATAAAGAACCCTTCACCTGTATGAGATATGTGCATATATTAAGTCAGATCCTCAAGATCCATGTGCATTCTGTCAATAGGGTGAACTGGACTTCTCATCACAAAACCTGAGATTTACAGGAGAACTTAGTAGTACTCAGAACATTCACACCTATCCACAATCAGGAACTACGGACGCTGCTGCCTTACTGGCTTTTCTTTGTTAAAACACGTAAGAATACCCTTTAATAAAACTATAGTAGATTTGGTACTCTGCATGAATACCAAAGAAAGCACTGTGAATCCAAGTGTAAGCTAGCATATGTATTAGTTTTTCCCAGACAGTATGACAGTAGCAAGGGAGAACAAGCTTTTCAAACAAACATGAGTAAATGCAAGTATGTTTTGAGGAAGTGTGTTAAGTGACATCATTCTCTGTTTACCATTCCCCCTTCAGGGGTGCTGTTTTGCTGTGAGCCCAAACACTGCAATGTTGAGCATACTTACAGGAAGGAGTGCAGAATTCTGCCTCACAGCTGAGAAGCAATTTTCCCGAGTGACTTGGAAGCCATATAATTCTATTTTTATGCCAATAAACTGAAATACAGTTGTAGCATAGATAAGTAGTGAGCAAAGAATGTGCTTGCTTAAGCTCAGTGAAATATGAGTGTTAATTTTATGGCTTCTCAGAGGTAGATCACATCTGAGAGGGCTTGGAACATAGAGTCGGTGTGTGACAATCTTCATTAATAAAGTAGATACAGTCTAATCTTAAATATTCCTACAGCTGTGCTCCTATGGAGTTGAATGGAAGACCTGCTACTGTTTCCTCACTTCCTGTGAAAAAAAATTATCTGATTTTTCATATTTGATGCCCAATAAATACTTTATAGTATAAAAAAGAATCAGATTTAAAGTAACATTGAATTCAAATTAGGTCTATACATTAGACTTTTTTTTTTTTACACACAGTGTGGTGTACATTATCTTTTAATTCAGCAGTGTTATTGAATAGTATTGAATAAGCATAATTAATTGAGACTATTTAGCTTTTCCTCAATGTGTGGCAGTATTGAAACCAGAAAAAAATCCCTCTTTATATCATGCTCAAGATTATCAAATATGAGACTGATAGGTTAGGGAAATTACTGAACTTTTCATTGAACTGATTTTAAAAAAGCAAATGAAATTTGTGGTCCTTTGATATTATTTCTGTTGCTATGATGCAAATCAGGTCAAAATGGAAATAAGCAGGGAAGACCCATAAAAAAGAAGAAAAAGTATGACTGATCAGTATGATTCATTTATTTTGGAAACAAACCAGAGAGCAGAAAGTGTT
Organism: Elanus axillaris; assembly: GCA_026212715.1. Lineage (NCBI taxonomy): Eukaryota > Metazoa > Chordata > Aves > Accipitriformes > Accipitridae > Elanus > Elanus axillaris. The sequence goes on along the minus strand of JANZLQ010000056.1, from coordinate 675,779 downwards.
TATACAGAAAATATTCTCACCTGCCAAGGATGAGATATTAATGATTACTCCCCCATCGCCTCCATTTCCTTTTCTCATGTATTCTAGGCCAAGGTAGGTTCCTCTAATCACAGATGTCTGATATAGGGGGGAAAGGGATAATTATGTTCAAAATATCTTTCTTTTGTACTCCTAAAAACTGAAACTTGCTTTTATTGTGGTGACTAGAATCTGTATTTCTTTACCAGTGATCTTATTTATACTTTGAAGATTATAACACAGAAGACACTCCACAGTAATGCAACTCAGTAATTTCAGAAACACAATTGCAAAGGATAGAAATAACAGTAGCTTAATTATTTTTCTTATTAAGATGTCAACAATCAAACTAAAATGTGACAGTGTGAAATAAGAGCTGTGAAGGAAATGAAATAAAGAATAAGTAAATAGTTTAATAGATTAATAGTTTAATAGATAGTTTAGTAGACGAAGCACTTTATTTAAAAATATAAGTGGCTGATGAATTTATCCAAATCCTTGCATTTCTGTTGAGACACAATGCTCTACATTATAAAATATGTACACACTGAATCTAAACATAACACTAATAACTCCATTTGGTTCAAAGCATGAGAAATTTACACTTTTTTTAGGATTATGTGATATATTTCTGGTATCAGGATATTAAAACTTTGTATTCTTTTCTGACTGAAGTTACTGGAGTTTTACCATTCTTCTCAAATGAAAGCTAGCCCAAACAGACAAATACTGACAAGGTAAAAAAGTATTCTAAGAAATGTGAAATGTTGTTATCATAATATTAGCTGCAGCATGTGATTTTAAATTTTTTTTTAAATTTATTTTTTTTAAAGAAAGAATTTTGAGGAAGAAAATTTTACTGAGACCTGTGTAATCTTGATTGCTTCAGATCTATTTGTCAACCCCACTGCAGTCAGAAATTCTGCTGGGATTCCTCTCACCAAACTTCAGACATTTAAACTGAGATGCCTAAAGATACACCAAGCCTGGGGTTATCAGGCTCCTGAATGAATCAAGAGAGAGAGAGTCTCTCCCAGAGAGTAAATCACTTTACCTGAGATTTTAATAAGTCATAATAGAAAGGCAGCAGACAATGTTCCTGCTTGCTTCCAACAAGTGGAAATGTTGCAGTATTAGTGCATTAGTGATGAGTTTCATATTACCAATTTGTTTAGATCTCCCCGTAATCAGTTAACATTTGGTTTACAATTTCTACTTAAAATGAACAAATGTATTAAGTGACTTCTATTATGGAAATATTATTTCAGCTTTTAAATGAGAACTTCATTTATACTTTATTACTGTTTAGTGCTAGTCATTTGACCCAAATAAATTAAGGTGTTCAAAAGATGAAGTGGCCCTACAAATATTTCTACTTCTGTGCATAATTATTTCACTGAGATTTTTGACCAGGGAAGGTCTACAGAATCATGGAGACAGAAATTTCCCAAAGTAATAAAAACACACAGTGAGTAATACGTATATGCCTAAAACCTAATGGATAGTGGCTAGTTGTACTGAAAAGAAAAAGCTGTTAAAATCAGAACATTAAGTATTTTTCTACCATTATCTAAATTCCCAAACCAAAATTGGGATTATTTTAATAATGGGTATTACATTTCATTTTTATTAGCTGATATTTTTAGACATATATGTTATAAAACATAAAATAAAACTTTAATTCAATTTCATTTATCCTTTGTGCTTGTTGGTTTTAACAGGAACCAGATTTGGAAGACTGAATGTCCTACTTCATTGATATCACTTGTTCATTTTCCAGGTGACATGAAGTTAAGCTGCCCATTGACAGAGACAAAACAACCTGAGGTCTCTTTACCAAGTGTGCTTTGGAATTGTGATAATGAATCAGCTTTTTTCATTTTCTATAGTTGCAGCATTTTGTGTGTTCTTTTCACTATTAATATATTTTCAGTATACCTATTACCTGGAATAGTTTAAGAAATCACAAAATATGAATATTTCAAAATTCTGAAATAACATTTTAAATTTTTCTTAAACAAAAAATTCCCATATAAAGCTTTTTTTCTCTCCTGAAGAGTTTTGTTTCAGGTAACATGCTTTTAAAAAATGTTTTGATTATTATCAAAAGAATGTTGTTGATTGGAAAGTTTCTGTTAAAACTTTTAATGAACTGTGTTCAGTGGCTTGAAATATACCAAACTAAATCTGATTTCTCTTGCATGTCCTGGAAAGTAGCAGAGCCCTTATAAATAGAATCTAGTGCTGTTTAATGTTGATTGTCACATGTAAATTTTAAAGGATTTATTGAAAAACAAGATTGCTAATGCTGTAGCGTTGCTGTAAGGTATACTTATCCTGAACATAAACTCATTGGCAGCTCAACCGAAATTAGACTTGGACTTAAGGGTGAGTGGTGTTTTTTACTATAGACATAAGTTAGGCTGTACAGAAGACATTGTAGAAAGGAAGGGGTTAATGCTATCTATGGAGAGCAGGTGCAGGTCCTATCATGCCTGGAGCAGTGGCTCAGCTTGCTGAACAGAAAAAGAGAATTCCACTTAGGGTGATTAGAGGAAATAAATCAGTTGTAGAAGGAAGTAGCTTGGGGGTCCTTGAGGATTTTTCTAATCCTCCATCCTTTTTATTCAAAGAGATAATAGAGCTAGATGAGTCCTTGGCCAAACCCCAATTGTAAGTCAAGAAAAAAGTGAGTAGCTTGACTCTCCTATCAAAATCACTGTACTGCTTTTTTTTCCTCTCTAGAATCCATTAACTTAGCATTTTTGCAAGGGGCTGGGGAAGCCTTCTCCTTTACGTAGGTATTGTAAGACGTTGTCTTCAGAATAAATGTAGACTTTTATTCAGATATTGCCCTTGCACCTACTGTTATCCTTGCAATAAACTCATCAAGTGTGGCTGATTTCAGGCAACATGGCTACTTTTGACGTCTGGGCTGGTAACATAAAGAATTATTCTGGAGATAAACTCTGAAGCAAATATACAGGGTGAGAACAACCTAGCTGTCTGCCCACTCAGCAGGTGGCACTTCAAATGAAAGGTGTGTGATTGATCTCCCATTCTGCCAGAATTCCCCTCTCTCCAGGAAAGAAGTCCTCTCAATAGTTCTCCAAGGAAGAGCAGCAGTGGCTGAACTTACTGTAGTATGAAAGTCATGTAAGGTGGGCTTGGAAGTCTTAGTGCCACTTTCCCTGTTGATTCAGCTGAGTTGATAAAAGTGAAGCTGGCTCTCATATCCAGGTGCCAAATGCTCAAATGGGAAAGAGGTTTTCTGAAGGATGGTAGTCTTTGGACTACTGTTTTCCAAAGAACAATAGCATATGGGGTTTGGGTTTTGTTATGAAATCCATCTTTGCAAGTGCATAAATTGCAGCCTCAGGCTTTCTCTCATATGAATTGCAACTTTGGATTCCTATTTGTTGACATCAGAATATTTAGTCTGAATTCTAGAAGAAAGCTTAACAGCTGTTGCTTCACTATGCTATGAAATACACAATAGAAAGTAAGAGGGGCAAACAATGACGTGTTTCGTGCAGCCTAGTTTTCTGTTTTTTTGGGATATGATGAAAAATATCTGTAATTTGCCTTTCAATAAACTGAAAGAAACTAAAGGTGTCTTCAGACCATGTAGTTCTCCATGTATACTGTTAATAATAATAATTTAATCCCATGCTCTTAACCAACAATAATTCATAGTTTGTCTATTGCAAATAGAAATTCTGAGAAAGTAGAATTTAAAATCACCTCATTAAAAAAATTGACTTGGTTTAAAATTAAAATATTCTAGGAGACTTAACTTTGTACAAGAAAGCATGCTGAATTTTAGAGTTGAATTTTTTACAATTCCTTTGTTTGCAACTGCATTTATCTGCATGCATGTTGTCCCTAAACAGTCAAGAACAAAGAGTAGGAAAGGAGTCAAATTTACAATTAAATGCAGGTAAAATGAAAATTGGGACAGCTGACTCTCACCTAGTTTTTGTTTTTTTTTTCCTGGCTACTGAAAACTAGTGTAATTAAAATCAGAAAATAGTCGAAATGATTGTCCTCCTAGCTGTTGAAAAACCTGTGATTTTGGTGATACTGCTGTTCGTTTTCTTACTACAATACAGTGTGTTACTATAGCACTTAATGAAGATGGTCCATCAAGGTGCACTGCAGGTCTGAGTGTGCTCCCAAGAGAGGCAATTTTACTCTTCCACTGCTAGTAGGAAACTTAGGATTGTTTCCAATGAAGTTATAATGGCGAGTGAGTGTGGGAATATCTTGTGGTATTGGCTTCCATAAATTACAGATTTAAATTAGAGGAGATCAGACATTCTGAAGCATCATACAGTAAAACCCAAAACTTAGTATCTGACAGCACAGTGAGCTTTGCAAAATAATTGTGCAAATATTCAAAACATTTGCAGTTGCTTTTGGAAGTACCATATCAGTAATCAGTAACTTGTTTAACAAATCATTAAATGGCAATTTAGGTATCAGTGTCAAAATTGGAAACAAAGTTTGCAAAATCTGTGATTCTTGACATTTCTGTGTATCCCATGGCTGTATAGTTTTAATTGCATTGTTCTAAAAGAAAACATATATTGAAAATCTGATTCTAATAAGACTCCAAGTCTTCAATGGACACCTATTTTATTTTTCTGGTGTTAGGAACCAATGTTAGCCAGTGTTGTACAATGTTCTTGTATTCTAACATTACACTTGCAAGTCAATTTTCATACTTTGTATTTCATTTTAGCTTGAGCTATTAAAAAAAAAAAAAAAAAAGAAGTGTTCTTCAGTGATGGTGCCCAGAACATCATTAATTGTCATCCTTTGCAAGTGACAATTGCTTTGAAAGTAATTTAGTGCACAGTGCTTTTTTTTCCTGGTGTTTCAAGGCAAGTGTTCCAACTGACATAGTTTCTCATACTTATTTAACAAGGTTTCCCTTGCCACTTCTTGTCTGATACTTCTGCTGTCTCCCTATGCATACTAATATTTAATGCTGAGAAGCTGTATCTGCATTCCTTCAGCGCTGAAGATGACTACTCTATTGTTCTCCAGGTGATAAGGCAATATGAATTCCTTTGAGAGAACAGAATGGTAATCAGTAATCAGTCCTAACATTTTGTGTAGGTTTCTGAGCTAAACTAGTTCAGTACTAAGGATACTGAACAAAAAACAAATGAAAGAGCCATTGACTTGTGGTTTCATAAAGCAGGTTAGCACAGAGCTGGAATTTGACCCAAGATCATTTGACTTTCATACTGTGATGTTGTAAATTGATGGCTATCTATAAGGAAACATTTCAACGTACTTTATGAACTGCGTAAGACGAACTTCAAAAGTCTGAAACTAAGTGCTGCTAGTGATATCCATGGAAAATTTTACCATTTTGCTGTTGGACAGGGAGGTGGGAGGTGATTTTGTCTTTAACGTAGATTTTCTAGGAAGCAGACAGGTTGTAGCAAGCATGCAAGTCCCTTGGCATTCCTATGTATAGGTTAGTTTACTTGCTGTATGAAATGAAATAACAGGCTCTTGAGTTTGAATTTCTAGCTTAAACTGTGGAAAACAAGAAGCATAGGGAGTGAGAGGTAGAAAGGAGAAAGGAATGTGCAGTAGGATTTGAACATTTGCTAGAAATCAGTAGCTTTTGTACAATGTGGGAGTGAAACACTGTTTTAGTTTTTTACTGTGCCGTTTTCTTTACTTTTTTCCCCACCATACATTCCTGAAGGACAGAGGGCTAGTATTGCATTTTGAGTAGCTAGGCTGAAGTAGTTCTTCAGAGAAATTTGTTTTTCATTATACTTCAACATTGGTTACTGTAAACATACATTAAAATTGTAAGCCAAGAAGTTCATTGACTTACTGTGCAATTAAGGTAAGTCTGTGTCCTTCCTAGTGCAATATAAATAACACAAATCATTATACTTACAGGCTTCTTTATGCACTTAGAGGATTGACCCCCATGCCACTAATTTCAAGGTAAGTGGCACTTCTCCCTTTTTGTTGGCCACATTTCTCCCTAGGCACTTGGTCCTCTTTCTGACACCAAATTATGCTGAATAAGCAGCTAAGCCATTGAATAACAGAGTTAGTGTATTTCTGGTTGTCTTAGCATGCAAGCTTGGTAAACTAGTTACCTATGCCATTTTATCTTCTACAGATGGCACTGTTTTGTTTTGTTTTGTTTTTATGTTGGTAGCGTTAAGAAGCAGTGCTTGTCTCAGTCTGTACTGTGGGACCTGCTGGTAATTCCCAGCTGCTGAATCCAGCTATGTGTCACATTATTTTGGGATGACAAGTTCAGTCCTTGTCATTTCTGCTGGTACACTGGGAAAGGAGAGCAAGGTGTTTGGACCAGAAGAAGGTTGCAGCATACTGCCAAGGAAATCCTTTTATGGCTTGCACAATGGAACAGCCTTGTGATGATCATGAAGTCTTTGCCCCCAAATAAATGAAATTAATCACTTCTGAAGTTTGCCTGGTTACCGTTCTGGTTTCTGCCAAGTCATGATTTAGCCTTTTGAGGAATAGTTCCTTACAGATGAGCAAATGAATTGATTTTGTAAGGTTTGCTAGTTGCTGGAACCTTTATTTCACCATGAGCTATATTGAACAGAGCCACATGTACATATAAAGTGTTGCATTCTCTTCTCTGTAGTACCAATCTAAATGTTTTGTAGGGACAAACTCTGAGTTAGGTAGACTTCACTTTACAAAAGGACTTTTTATAAATTCACAGAAACTTTTTAACTTTGTCTTTTATGGAAATAAATTATGCAAACCCATGAAAATTATACAAACTTGGAATTGTTGGGTACTGCCACATTTTGCCTAGTAATGAACGATGAGACTGTCACACACTTGACAAATTTTACATATGTATTGGAATCCTTCTTCTCTTTGGGCAGCACTTAAATAATTGCATCCCATATGACTGGATCATTTTGGCATGCCCAAGTTATGGCCTGCAATTTAAAGTTTTGCCAAAATAATGTGTTAAAATGTACAAAAACATCAAGTAAACAGGAGATAATTGTGATTTTGCTGTCCAATGCTTTCTTGAGTCTATTTAATTTCATTTGGGGGATCAGTTTAAATATACCTACAAAATAATCAATTTCTTGGCATAAGAAAACAATGAGGTAGTCAAAATGTCATGTAGATTACTTCTGTACTTTTGATTGAGGTAAAACGTAAAATGTAAGCATATGTAATACCAGTACTGCTACATTTAACTGTATACTGCAACCTATGTCTGTTTTCAGAAACCTCCGATAGGAGCATAAAAAAGGAGCCTCCAAGTAAATTTTGGGGTTGTCTTGGTATAAAATGTGCTAAGTGTATTTGTAAAGAGAAAAGATACTGTAATTATAGCAACCACTATAATTACGGTGGATCCAGAAAGCCTACATCATTAACAGAAGATAAAATTAGGGAAGCTTCTTAGAACACCAAATTGTTTCTAACTAACATATACGTTTAAGGCTCATTAAAATGTGGGCACTTCTCTTTCTTTAGGGACTTGAAGAGAAAAAAGTCATATTATAAAATTTATGGCTTCCTTAGGCATAAGTTCTTATGAAGCTGAATGCAAGAAACACTGTTCTTGTCATGCTGGAGGACTGTAGGTAGGACTCTCGATAAGAATGTATGTGTCATATGTCCTTGTGCTATTCTGTGCATGTGTGGGGGCATGTCTGTGTGATGGACTGTTGAAATTACAGTGGTGATATCCATTTAAAACGGAATTCCTGTATCGTTACTAAGATCTTTTTTTATATACCATAACAGCGTATGTTTGTATGGGTATGAGTGGTTGAAGCTGCCATTGATCAAGCTGATGTTGATCAAGTTAACACTATCAGCTTTGGAGTTTTGAGGTGAGGAATGGATGGCATTGCTGGAATACTTAACTAAAAAAATTACTAGAAATATTAATAAAGTAACAAAAAGGTGGATGTTGTTTAGCACAAAATATAGCAAAACAGTGGAAAGCACTGCAACAGAAATCTCTTTCCCCCCACTTCTTTATCAAGCTATCTTTTCTTGCTCTTGGGAAACTGTAATGGATAGAAGCAGGAATTGTGTTTTTTTCCCCTCTTTTCACTTCTAAATTCAGTCCCACTCTTTGAACTTGCTGCTGCTTTTCTATTCCTTGTGCTTTCTCAAGCAGTGCTATCAAGGAACTTCCTTGCACTCCTTCAAAAACATTCCTGAGGACCAACCGGTTCTGTGAACTGTTTTAGCCATAAAGAACACACCCCATATGTGTTTGTTCTGATTTATCTTGCTCTGTACTGCTCTACTTTTGTACTTTGTACTTTAAACTGGGGCAGGGAATATTTGTTGTATCAATATATAAATGACATCACTAAGACAAAGACTGGCATGTAGAGGTTTTTTTTCCCCTTTTTAAAAATAGAAAATATGTGCATAATGTGTATCTGATGAGATACCAGGTAATATCAAAGAAATCGTAATAGTCTGTTTGAAAAGAAATTTTACAGGCTTGTTGAATGTACTGGGTTTTAGCAAGTAAGTGCTCTTAAGTGGTGTGCTTCTATCAGTGATGATGGTGAAATGGCTTATATTAAAAGCTCAGATTGCATGCTTGCTTCATTGGTGGAGAAAATGTGGTACTCTTGGTTGAACAAGTTTTCTTGTAATACCAACAAATGGCAACTTATTCTCAAATGCAGGCCAGCTGAGTCTCACAAGCAATTAAAACATTCCAAAACATGTATATAAACAGACTGGCCTCCTGTAGATGCAGCTCTACTGCTTTGGGCACCAAATTATTACACCTACCTGGGATTTCATTGGGTTTTATAGAAAGAATGTTGTCTGATGTTAGCCTGAGTACCTCCACACAGTGCTGTACGTCTTGGATAGACAAAGGACCCACCACACACACATTTATCAGTATACATGCAGTTACATAGCTGTTGTTTCAATTGCTGTGCTTACCAATCCAATAATTAATGTTCTGTCATATGGCATAATCTGTACCAGCCAAGGATAAGTGTATTGCAGCATTAAATACTGAAGTATGAATATGTGAAAGGAGATAATACTTACCAAGTTAATTTGTATAGTGCTTTCCCAGTCCTTCTCATTGTTCACTCCAGCATTATTAACCACAATATCCAGCCTTCCAAAATGTTCAATTACTTTTTTGAAAGCACCTATAGTAAGATCCAAGGGTGAAATTTCTTAGCACTTATGGAAAGTAAGATATAAAAACACAATGCATGCATACAAATTAATGTTTTATTAGTCTACCGCAATGTCTTCATTGTCTTCTTAACCACTAATGAGCAACCTGCAATTAAATTCTTTATCTAACCATTCACCAGTAATAAACATATTCGGGAAAACTGAAGGGATTAAGATACCATAGTTGCCTTTTCATTCAGTTTTATAATGCCTGATAACAGGAGCTAATGAAGAGCTTAGCACCCATAGTTTTTGTATTAGATAGAATGTTTGGCATCCTAATTATATAAATTAAGCATTTATAGCTTGATTTGTAACAGTTTGATACAGCTAGTGAATTCAAGATTTGGCACTATGCTTTTTAAATGAAAAAAAAAAAAGCTTCATGCGTTCAGAACAATTTTCTTGGTTGAGTCTGAATTTAACCTAAGAACGCAATTCTTATTCAGTGATATAACTAATATGAATCTTTCAGCTACAAATAATTCATAATAGTTCCTGTTTAAATTCATTCATTATGTTTAAATCCATTCATTATGAATAAATTGTTATACATCCTACTTGTCAGGTAACATTAGTAATGTGTTTCCCAAATTCAAATCTTCTTCCTTCTGTTGATGAAACTAGTGATCTGTGTTCCAAAGAATTTCAAAATAAAGAACTGAGAAACTCCCACAATGACAGTGTGTTCTCCCAGGTGACAGTGTTCAAACTAAGATAAAAGATGTGTATGGAAAAACATCATGATGTCATACTGATGAGCAAACTCATCCAGGCTGGCCATGCTTTGACAGGATAGCTGGATGAGATGACCTCCAGATGTTCATTCCAGACTAAGATTTTCCATGACTGCAGACATTATCTGACATGTATATACAGTTTGTTTGTTTTCCCCTCCAAATATTGTTCCTCATCACTAAATATTTGTTATTATGTAAACCAAGACACACCCACCCAATATTGTTTTAAAAAAACATCCTTTGGTGACTGACCAAAAATGTAGAATCTTTCAGGTATACTGGAATTATGCTTGACAGGCCTTAATGAAACCACTTCACCATCTTAATTCTCTGATCTTTAGTCTTTGGCTATTAGTGTCAATCAGGAGCATCGCAGCATCTACCTTTTTTGCAGCAGTTGCAAGGGTTTACAAATTTTTTTTTCTTGCACCAGATGGTGGGTACTGTTACAGCCTTTTCTTTGCCTGAATGCTGCAGGTCCATCATAGTCATCATCTTGTCATCAGAACAAGAGCTGGGCAGCTGATGGGAAAGGTTTTATTTGTCTGACTGCCTTTATTGTACAGATTTTTCTAATATTCTTATTCTGTACTAGAATATTTTAATATTAGTAAAGCCTCTTATTTTTGGCTGTCTGCCTTTTTGGCTTTTGTTACGTTGCTAATTCATTCTCTGGTTTCTCAACTTAACTCTTCGATTACTTCTCATCTTTCAAATCCTGCATCAGCAAGGGCAAATGAAAACCTGTGGCTTTATTAGGAGCAGAACTGATTATTTAATTCAGTTTCAATGAGCAAAATACAATTTGGGCCCTCAGTCAGCTTCCACATTTTGGAAACTGGCTCTCTGATTCCCTTTTAAGCCTTCTCTGAATAGCATCTTTCATCAACCTCATTCTTAATAGAATCTTTTGCCTTCAAAACCCTCCATGGATAATAGTACTTTTGCCAATTATTTGTCTATGAAATTCACACAGTCTTGACTAATTGTATTTTTCTAGTTCACACATTGAGAAAAGAGCCAAATGCTTTTCACCTGTTTACATATCTATGTTAAAACAAAGAATGATTACCAAATTTGGAATATTTCTGGTAAGAGTTTACTGCCTACAGTAATCCCATCTATTATGTATCCACAAAAAGAAGAACCTCATTATAAATTCTTACTAAAATTATCTTCCACACATCAGTGTAAACTGACTTGTTCTTCCCTTTTTAAATGTAGAATAATTCTGTGTTTACATTGCACACTAGTTAGTGCTTGTGGAATCATAAAAATTATAAGCAGATGGTCATATGAAATAATGAATGAAGAAAAATGAAAAATGAAGAGGAGGATCCATTTGAAAGGAGAGGTAAGAAAAACAGTGGAAAGTAAGTATGAACACCAGTTTCATGTGAATTTCCTAAATATTCATGGAAAGAAAGCAAAAGTAAATGTGGAGTGATTTTTCAAAAGCAGGACAAGATAGAAGATTTTGGTGGGGGACTATGTGAAAGAGCCACCAGAGAAAAAAGCACAGGCATGACTTGAATGTAGACGAAGTAGCTGATTTCCGACCCATAAGCATTATGTACCTACAGATACTAGTTTTAGTACTGTGACTTGTTTCATACTGAAAAGTTAAAATAAGAGGAACACCATTCATGCACATGACCTTTAACATAAAAAGCAAGTACAGGATTTGATGCATCCATTAAGAACCTTAAACATTAGGAGTGAAATTAATCCAAGTTTATTAAGTGGTGGCTTGCAATTACAAGTGAAAAAGTAGGAAAGTAAAGCAGTAAAAAAAACCACCAACCAACAAAACCACTAAAATATACCCCAGAAACCCCAAAGGATTGTAGGACATGATTGCAATTTTATGCTAAGAAACCCGCAGCAGGAATAATGCGGTATCAGAGAAGCATAAGCAGCAACTGCCTTTTCTTGCTCCTTGCGAGAGCCCATTCCGATCCTACTCTGATTGCTCTTTTCCTACTGACTTGGTTCCAAAACCTCTGTTGCTGACCCATCCTGCTCACTCCAGCTCCCAGTGCACACCCTGTTGGTCTTGCACTAGCCTGGCACTAAGGAGAGGAGGAATCATGGAAGAGAAAGCACACTGGGGTAACACCCACGCTGGAGCACATGCTATTCCTACCCCTAGGGTGCTTTTTCTTGTTCCTAGGTTACTCTTCCCACTTGGAGAAAAAGTCAATAATCAACCTAGCTCATAAAAACTTTGCTGATTAGAGCAGATCTCAAATTTAAAGTCCAGCATCTCTCTTATAGGCAACGTAAGGATTTGGAATTAGGCATAATCACGCTAGCTCGGAGCAGTGAACAATATTGCTGAATTCTGGACTGGCCACAAAGTTTTGTGAAAGAGGAATGGATATGCTCAATCACCGCTGTTGGGGAAGCGGCCAGTGAAGTATAGCAAGTAAAAGCAGAACTAAAAACACTCATATCTAGCCTGACACAAATGAATCTGGGGAAAGGGCACTGACAAAACTAATGTCAAAATCTGAATCTGACTCATTATCTATGACTGTATCATTTAATAATGAAACTTTGGTGAAGTGATGGCGCCTGTTAGGAAATACTGTGAAGGGTACATCAACATTATGCGATACTCTAAGAACTCAGTAGGGAACATGATTTATTCCCTGAGTGAAAACAGAAGTGCAAACCATACAAGGGGGAAGCTCCCTGCCATTCCCTGCATCTGCACAATGTGTGTGAAACGTTATCAACCCACATTTAACACCGTGATAAAGCAGCGTGCCATCTTTTCCCAGCTCTGCTTTCAGCTACAGCAGCAAACGTTGAAAGTAAGTAAGTGTGCTGTATGGAGAGAGCTCTGCAGCCAGAGCAGAATTTATTACTCCGGTGATGAGGGAATGCAGCTTGGAGTCTAGTGCTGAAGCCTCATAAAAAGCAAGTCCCCCCTTTAAAGTTTATATGTATATTACTCCTAAAATAACAATTATTTTCTGCAGAGGCTTTCATGCAAAAACGTCACAGGCGGCACTCAGCGAAACCGATTTCCCTGGCTTTTCTCTACAGCGTGCGGAGTGACACGGTGAAAGGCGGGCAGGCTGGCAGTAATGTTGCACACCTGCAGGTTCCGGACCAAATCCTTTTTGAGTCACCGTCGGGAGCGATGGGGAGTAGGCTGTCGTCCAGAAACCTGAATTGCACACGTATTGGTGCAGCAGCAGCCCGGGCCCTTTCAGGTTGCTGCATGTCAGTTAAGCCGGAGCGCAGCGCTGACAGTTTCCTTCTTACCTTTCAGCTGCTCCTGGTCCGTAACGTCGCACTGGATGAACACCGTCCTCTGCGCTTCGAACTGCTCGGCCAGGGCCGCCTTGCTCTCCTGCCCGGCCTCGGAGTTGCGGTCCAGCAGGGCTACCTGAGCGGGGCGGGAGGGAGAGGCTGAGCGGAGAGGGCGGCCGGACAGACGGCCGGGGGGACCGAGGGCTCCCCCGCCCAGCCGAGCCCGGCGGGCTGCCACCACTCCGCGCCCGCGGGCACCGGGCGGCGGAGGGGAGGGGG
>JANZLQ010000056.1:592099-662242 GCA_026212715.1 Elanus axillaris | reverse complement strand
GGGGCCGGGGCCGGGGCCGGGGCTTACCTTCGCGCCCTTGCCCAGCAGCGCCTGGGCGAAAGCCCTGCCGATGCCCTGCGCCCCGCCGGTGACCAGGGCCACCTTGCCGTTGACGTGCATGGTGGCCGCGCTGCTGCCGCCGGCCCCGCGCCCGCCGAGCCGGAGCAACCTAGCTCGGTGTCACCTGCCCGGTTTCCTTCCTCCCTCCTGCGCTCCCTCCCTCCCTTCCCTCTTTCCCTCCTCCTCCTCCTCCTCCTCCTCCTGCCGCCGCCGCTGCTGGGGCGGCTCATTCCCCCCCGCTCCCCTCTCGTGTGACCGAGAGCCGCCCGGAGCTGCCTGGGCGGGGGGAGCAGGGGTGGAGCAGGTCATAAAGCCGTTCTCCCGAGTGCCCGGGTGAACCCCAGAGATCAAGGGCTGGAGAGGAGACCGGCTTCATCCCCTCTTCAGCCCCCCCGGGCTTCCCGGCGAGGGACAGCCCCCGCCCGCCGGCCCCCGGGGAAGGAAGGGGTCCCGGGGCAGCTCCAGCCCCACCCCCCTCGGAGGGAGGGAGCCTTTGTGCCTCCATAAATCGCGTGAGAAGCGGCTACAAGCTTCGATAAGGGCTCTTGGCAGCTCCGAAGGCTGTGTGCGTTTTGGTTGGCCCAAGTTGCGTGAGCTGCAGGGTGAGGAATTGAAAGAAAGTTCAGTCTCGAAAAAAACAAGCACAGAGCCTTTTTTTTCACACTTCAAAATACCCCTCCAGCCTTCTCCCTCTCGTTCTGCAGTAAGTAGAACCTGCTCGTACAAAAAAGCAGCCCTTAAACGTTAGGAGTATTAGACATATCAAGAAAAGTCCTTTCTAGAAATTCTCAGGTCTGTGGATAATGTGTCTTGTACCTTAAAAAAAATGTTTAACAGTTTATAAGCCAAGTTCTGCTCCATTATGTGAATTACATGTAACTGAAATTTATCAATACAAGGACATATCACCCTACAGTGGAAATAAGAGCAACCTTAATAATCTAAAAGCTGAAGTCAATTTGCTTGTTCATTAGCCTGTTACGAGCTTCACAAATGTTATCCTATATTATGGAGTGTTGGGTAGATGGGAAAAAAAACTTTGTTCCAGTCCTAAGCTCTATAAACATATGTACATCATGCATATTAACACACACACTTGTCTTTTGCATTCTCTGTTTTCTTTTGCCTGGTGTATCAGGTTTAAACTTTTCGCTTGTGCTTTCAAGGCCCTGAAGTACTCTGATGCAGACTTCATCTCTATCATAAACGTCTGTTGTCATTTTTCCTTGCCTCTCAGCAACAGTGTGCCTATTTTGCCGCATCTCTTACCCAGCTGCCTGTTTTCCTCTAGGCTTTTTTTATGTATGGAATTCCCTTCTTTTGTATTACCTAGAAGAAACAAATTATATCGCTCTTAACACCGGCAAACTGTTACAGAACCATTAAGGTAACTATGTTACCTAATTGAGTAAATTGAGTAACACAAGATCTTGTTATTATAACCTTTGTCCTTAAAAATGTGAACTAATATAATCCAGCTGCTAAATTGGACAGCAGCCATTTAGTTTTCCTAAAGATCATGATTCACAGTTCTTCATAAATGCAGTCAGAGCTGGCCTCTGTGATTAGTGATTTATTTGAACATGATACCTGTATTTCTGGGAGGGCTCCAGATTGCTTTGGAGCTGTGAAATTGTGTCACCTAAAGTGCCATGCCTAATGTGCTCTTTCCCAACCAGAAGAGACAGCCTCCCTAATTTGTTGAGAGACAAGTATAGTGCCAGGTCAAAGGCACACCATGAGAACAGTATTACTACACAGGGACCTAACAATAGCTTTATAGTGGAGTCTTTCACCCTCAACACAACCCTGACAAACATGTGTCCTGTCCCCGTCCCCTCCGTCCCCCCCCTTTGGCCAAGTCATGATCAGCATTTGTCATGGTCTTTATTTCCACGACATATTAATATTTTTTTAAGGTGCTATGCAAAGGAAAAGATCAATAAACCCCTCTGTGTTTCCAAACAGCTGTAGTTGGAATGACCTTTGGCAACTGTTTTCTAAATTGTTGATAACTTGGCGTGAATGTTAAGAACAATTTGGACTCTTCAGAGATGCTGGAATGCTTTAAGGTCTGAGTGCACACACTGTTTCTGTAAAACAAATCTTGTAAGACTGTGTCACAAAGATCAGCTTGGATGAATATAATCCTGGGTATCATAGGTTGAAATTATTAAAAAGTATTGTGATAAACTAAAAAAAAAAATGGCTCTGTGTCAATACCCATAACCTTGGCAAAATATATTTGAAATTAGAGACAGTGTTCCTAGCTAGAACACTATGTGCCAATCCTCCAAATCCAGGAGGAAGTAAAAGGATGGCTCTGTGATTTACCCCTGGAGCCAGCAGAGATCGCTTGCCTGTAAGGTGTGTGTGCTCTGCTCCTTCAAACCTCACTGGATTTGCTACCAACTCACTACAGGTACTCTTAAGAACTTTGTTGCAACACAGTCCTTTACCAGCTCAAGTTTGTAATTATGACCACCTGCATAAAAGATAAAATGTTGCCCATAGCAAAAAGCTCTTCCTTCATTTACCTTCTTAGAAATCCAGAGTTAGCATCTCAGTCTTTTTGCTGAAACTTGTGGGGGTAGTATTTTTTTTTCTCTGTGGTTTATAAATTGTCAGTTTTTGAATGTTGCCTTCAATTCTCATGAACGCTTTCACAGAAGCATGAGGACTTCCACTTTTTAATGTTTCATTGGTCCACATTTTCAGACAATCTATCCTTAAGCAAAACCAGTACCCAACTTCACAGAGAAAGTTGGTAGAGCTATCACAATGGGCAGTAATATACTATAAAGGAGCTATCTTCCTAAGTGGTCAGTTTACAGAAGGCTATATGCTTTGGGTACCTTGTTCTGCATGTGAGAGAAGCTGATATGCTCATTTAAGAAAATATGAGATCGTTAAAAATGATGTTAGGTAGTTAAAAATTGATGATGGTCAATGGTAGAGTCAAACCAAAACATATCACATTTATGATTTGTTCAAAGGTGCACTAACACTTGCCCTAAGGGTTTGTTATCCAATATGTTAGCTAAACACAAAAGTATCACAAACAGTTACTATCTGAAATCACAGGCATGAAAAGATATTAAATGACTCCATGAATGTTTGATCTGGATGCTCTGAGAGACAAGTAATTCCATATACGTAATCTGCACTTTCTGTTCAAAGTTAAGAAATAACAATAATACTAAATAATGTCATAGATGATGAAGCTGTTCAGATTAAATCTTTCACACACACTCCCTGCTAACAGTGCAATGCCAAATGCATATTGACATTTGCATGTTGTTTGTGCGCAGAATGTGATTTCATTTACTGTGTTCTAGTTCACTTTTGGCTAGCAATGCAGTGTCTTTTTTTCTTTCTTTTTATGGCCGTGGTGCTTCCTCTTCCATTTCCCTCCATTTATTTTCATTTATTCTTTTACATGGCCCATGGCTTATGCTCCACTGTTCTGTATAGACCACAGGGGCATCAAAGCGTGAAGAGACTCCAGGTGGTTTGAATCTGTTTTTGAGAAGGAGACATGAATATGATCTCTCTCAGACGTATGTCACCTGTTCATTCAAACACAGTTTTTCAAAAAGCAACCTACTACTCATTTTTGTTACCGTTGCTTCATACTCTGCAAGGTGCTATTCAAGTTGCCCTGAAAGCTAAACAAGCAATATCACACCTCTGCACGGATTATTAGGCAACACATTTAGGAGGGCATCCAAACACAGTTATGCAGCATGTATACTTTGGTATGTAGTTCAGTGCATTTCCCAAACTTTTACTGAGAAGAATGGGTGGAAAACAAAGCTAGAGAAATGCCCCAAATGCTTAGCTTTGCATGGGGTAATTAAAGGCCAGATTTCATGTCACATACTTAGTGTGGTATGACCAAACCTTCCTTAAGAAGAAACCGAAGTGTTCAGCAAGTATAAGACAGTTTTCCATGTCCAAGTGTTACTTTCATGATGTGACTTCTGTATGATCTCTCTGTATGCACAAAGTTAGAAAGGCAGGAATTACTGCATAAGAAGATGAGGTTATGCAGCTATGCTTTATTTCAGATATTATACCTAGCTGTGTATACAAAATAATTCAAGACAGATAGACTGCCTGCCAGAAATGTCAAACTAACGTAGCGGTCAAGCAACTGAATGAACAACAGACTTAGAGATTTGCCAAAAAGCATTTTTACAGCACAACACTATATCAGCTCATGCTAGGACAGTGGCTAGATTATTTTGCTCATGCAGGACAACAGCAGTACATGCACAATAATGTCATGTACTTGGGGAAAATAAGAGAACACAAGATACATCAAAACAGAGTATAAGAAAATAGTTATGAAAAATCTATTACCAGAGCTCATGCTATATGAGTTTTTCAAGATGTCAAGACTTCCATGGTGAGATCTGGAGGAAGACACTAAAACAACAGCCCTGTGGTTGTCTGTCTTTTCAAAAATAGCAGGCAGGATGGGAGAAAGCATAATGTGTTTTTTGAAAATATGAGAAATAACAATTGAAGTTAGTAGTATTGTCAGAATAGAAATGGAAGTTAATGCCTTAGCAGTATATGACAATAAAAAGGCTGGCTTTAGTAGCTTAAGGAGGATCACAAAGCGAAAACTAGATCACTTTGCTTTATAAAGTAGAAAAGGGGAGTCACTGGAGACATTAAAAAATGGAATAAGAAAATGCTACAGTGCAATTTCCTGATTTGTAAGAATGCCTAGAAAGTATGCAGGTTTTGTGAAAAGATTTGTCAGAGAATGTGGGAAGGTGTTACAGTAAATGAGAGGTAAGAGAAGTGATGAGAGGTGAGAGGTTTTTTTAGCTTGCCTTTAGCTGGCATTAGAGAAGTGTTAAGTGTTAGAGAGCTTCCTGTCACTTTGGAAACATCTACTACGACTACTGAAAGAAAGGTTTTAGAGTACAGAAAATTATGTAGTGGAAAATATCTAGTGAAGAGGGGTAGGAAAGAGCTGCCTAGGAAGCTAAAGACAAGGGGATTTAGGAATCCTGTCTTGGATACCTATTCAGAGAGGCTTTCTAGCTCTCCAGCATGCCTTTCCTTGATCAAATTCCTACTGTCATGCTCAACATTACCACAGCCTGTGTCTTAGGCATCACAATGGTAAACTTTTCAATCCACTGTCATGCATATAGATCAAATAACTGAGGAACAATAAGCTGCTAGTGTTTCATCTTAGATACTTAATGCTTTTAAAGAAAAAACAAACTCAAAGCAATTAAGGTAACACAGTGCTCAATGAGGATATGAGTATTATTGTATAAATCACTTTTAAAAAGTCACTAGATAACTTAGGGAATATGGGGTTAATTCAAGGCCTGAGAACCAAAACCACATTTTAAAAAATTGTAGTCTACTGGAAGAATGAGAACATGAGCATGAGTGTGTACAGCCAGGGCAGTACAGGCCTTGTTAGGAAGGCAGTTCTGCAAGGTGTTAAACTTCTCAAGGTTCGAGCCAGGCTCTAAATGAATAAGGAAGGATTCAGTGTTAAAGCATGCCCTGCCCTTTCTCTATCTGATATAATTATAGGAGAACCTTTAAAACCCTGTATTTGGCACTGTCTTTAAACACCACAGCAGTATGGCAGCTGGCAGTAAAAACAAAACAAAAATATGTGAACCCCTCCCAAGCCTCTTGCAACTTTGGCAACGCACTGTGTGAAGGACTGACTGTCTACCCTATTCATTTGATTATCAACTCATCAAGCAGTGCAAATATCTATACACTTGGAAAGAAATTGTTGTAGGCTTACATTGAAAATGTAAAAGGCTTCTTAAAAAGCGAGTGTGATCAATTAAAATCAGACCAGCCACCCAGCAAAGTAACTCGTGTTTCTTAGAACTGTGTAATTCTAGTGCGACTGAATTGTTGTCTACTTCCTTAAAGGATTATAACCACATAGATAAAACTCATGCTTTTTGATATTTGTTGAAATGCCGGAGTCTTATTAATTATCTTATCTGATAAATAGTACTAATGTGCTTTCTTTGACTAATATCCAGTTGAAGAGAGAAGGAATATGTTTCTGATTACATTTAAACTTTTAAAAAAGTAAGAACCTAAAAAATAAAGAGGGAAATCCCAGAAAACCTTCATTCTAACTTTGAAAAATTAGCAGGGAGCCGTGTATCCAATGAATCCTCCTTATTCCATTCTCCAAATTTCTGTAGGGTCTGATGGTGATAGTTATCTTTCGAGCTAAAGCTTTGTCTCCCTCCTCTTTTTTTTCTCGATGCATAATCACTGCCTAGCTACATCAGCTCTCGGGTGTTCTGTTTTAGGAAAAAAATATCACATACAGAGCTTTTTTGAGGTGGGGCAGGGTATTTTGCGCTGCAGAGTGATTGTTAGATGTGTGTTTTAGGGAAGTCAGAGAACTTCCACAATTGTCTTGTGTGCAAAAACCTGGAAGTGCTACAGAATACTGGTAAAGTACTATAGATTACCATTTGGTCAGAAGAATGATGCAGTGACATTCAGAAATAATATCCCAAAGTGAATGAAAACTCAAAAAACAGGTATGAAAAAGGAAGAAAAAGAACTGATGAGTGATGTGCTTACTAGAAACACTTGTCACTTAAGATGAAATTAACAGAGTTGAAAAATCTCAGTTGTCAACACCACGGCACTTTTGTTTATAAGAAGTCTATGCTTTTAAATTATTTTTTATGCTAACATAAAACAATTTTATGCTAAACACTACGTGTTACAAAATACATGAAATTGAATCAGAAACTGAGTAACAACAACAATTATATAAAGCTACCAGAATCAAGTTCTTAATTTCTTAAGGAAATGTAACTGCTGATATTAGTTGGCGAAAATAAAAAAACAATGCATAAGTCTTTATTTCAGGCATGGTCAATGTAACCTTAGGTGTAGATATTAAAAATAACAGCAGTTATTAATAAAAACTACAAAAATGTGTAATAAAGTAGTTCTATGTCAAAGGGAAGACCATAGCTAATACTTTAAATTTAAACCAGTGTCCTGTTTGTGAAGTATTTTAAAAATTAGAAGTTTACAGTCAATTACTACATATTATTTCTGTTCATTTAAAATGTTTACAACTGGAAAATAAACTAATTTGCTAGTCAATTGAGAATAATGTATTATGGGCTTTCTCGCTGAGATTCTTAGATGAATCTTGACTTAAAAAGGAACATTCAAGGTTTTAAGGAGCTCTGCAGCTTATAAAAAGGGGCATGTTATGCTGGTATAAGCACCTTTTATTTTTATGAATGCAACCATGTTCATTTTTCTGTCCATATTAAAAGCTCTAACCAAAGCATTTAGTAGAAATCTGTGTGGAGGTATCATCTGCCCATGCTGAATTCATTTGCTGAGACCTACAAATTAGTTCCTGTTTATGTAATAGTGTTTATTTCATATAACCATTAGGAAGAAACCAAAATCCTCAATGTATTTATTAAGCTGAGTTCAAATTGTCCATTATATTCTAGGATATCTGGAAATCTTACTAGTAAGTACATTCCTCTAAGACAGTATAAATGACTAGGTATCTCTCTTCCATTTTCTGTTTCTGCTATTCAAACATGCAGAAATAAACTTATCCATTTTCAGAATTAAAGACATCTGAAAGCCTTTTTTGCTACTGGAAAAGTTGTATCTTTGACTATGTTATGAAACTCGAAACCTCCTGACATATTTTTGTTGGGACAGTAAATCTATAATGGGCTGCAAAGTTTTTTATGTGAAGCCATAAAAACACGTCTTCCAAGACATCTCAGAAATCATAAAAACAGTATCCACAGCCACATCAAATATGGCAATGTACTTAGGTATTCAATAACGTCACCAGTATGTCATTTTAAATGACAACACAGAAAACCTAATAAAGAATTATTGTGAAATAAATGAGGACCTGGAATTTTAGAATGTCATATGCAAAGGGAGATGCATAACCCAGCACTAAGACTGTGGTCTGAAGTAAATAAAAAAAGTTATTTAAGATCTAAGAACAGGTTCAGTCTAACATAGAGTTCCATTGCAGTTGACTGAAGCTGTTTTTTCACAACGATTTTAATAATGGTGGACAAAAAGCTGAATATGTGCCCGCACTGTGCCCTTGCAGCAAAGGTGGCAAACAGCCTCCTGGGCTACATTAGGCAGAGCACCACCAGCAGGTCGAGGGGGTGATCCTTCCCTGCTGCTCAGCCCTGGTGAGAGGCATCTGGCATGTGATGTCCAGTTCTGGGTTCCCCAGTGCAAGAGAGGCATGGATGTACTGGACGAGGTTCAGTGAAGAACCGCTAAGGTGATTAAGGGACAGGAGCATCTAACGTATGAGGAGAGGCTGCAAGAGCTGGGACTGTTCAGCCTGGAGAAGAGAAGGCTGAGGGGGATTTCCTCAATCTGTGTAAATACCTGATAGGAGGGTGTAAAGAAGACACAGCCAAAGTCAGTGGTGCCTGGTGACAGGACAATTGGCAATGGGCAAACATTGAAATTCAGGAAATCCCACTTAAACACCAGAAAAAACTTTTTTTCCTGTGAGTGTGAGCACTGGAGCATGTTGCCCAAAGAGCTTGTGGAGTTTCCATCCTTGAATATAGCCAAAATTTAAATGGATGCAGTGCTGCACAACCTGCTCTGGGTGACCCTGCATTGAGCAGGGGTTTGGACTTGATCTCCAGAGGTCGCTGCCAACCTAACGTTTTGTGATTCTGTGAATATCATAAGGACAGTTTCCGCTTGTGCTGTTATCAAGCTAAATCACCAGCCAGTAGATGAAAATGCACATAAATAACAAAAACTTTTTGTTTATCATTTAATGTTTAATATGGTTAGACTATACATGTTTCCAGTATACAAAAGAGTTAAGGCCATAAATATGCTATAAACAAGCACAACCAATTTCTCTCTACAGCTCATTAATGTAACATTATGCATTTACATTTGCAAAGCAACCTGGGATCACCTTGCAGAAACAGAGAAGGAAAGCAGACCACTTTGTCACCTTTTTCAGAAAATGGCTTTTACTGAAGTAATACAGCTGTACAAGGAACCTTTGAATATACATCACAGCAACTAAAAGGTCTTCAACAAAGCAATGCACTTAGTTCAAGCTAGAAAAGTACTTGATTACTATGGTGAAGAAACCCCACTAATACCAAAGTATTCTGGATTACATTAAAACTCTGTATAAGGCTTCTGCACTTAGGAAGCTGCTTTGATTGGCAATGTGCATATTGTCCACATATGTCCCTGATGCATACTGTACGCCTCTGTGGAACTCGAGTCAGACAGTTTCTGACAGAAAGGTAACTGATACAGTGTTTTTAATGTTTTCATATTTTCCAATTAGTAGTTACAGTACACAATTAAAAAAACCTCAGCAATTATTGGATTAATTCCATCTTGAGGTAACTCAGACAGCAGCTGGCAGCAAAAATAGTTTAACCTCATTTCATCTCATATATGCACATTCATAAAAAGAATGGTATGAAAAGATTAAGGTCATGTGTGTCTACGAACAGGGGTCAATAAGATTTCCAGAAAATATTTGATTTTGTGCATGCACGGAAATTACTGCAGTGCATGAGCTATTTTCTTCAAATTTCATGTTTTTAAAAATTTATTTTATTTTTAACATTCACAATTAGAGATCTTTATGAAGATGCTTTGAAGTTACTGTGGGTAACTATAAACAGGGTTGGTAGCATAATCTGAGAAGTTGTCTCACCTTTCTCATTAGAATTAGTCCACTTAAAATTCTTCATAATTCTACCATGTCAAAAGTAAGAAATTTTTATATCAGATGTTTTCTTCAAATTGGAAAACTGCAGGTAAAGACAGGTTAAGTAAGAGTTGAGACTGGTAAGATTTGTTTGGTTAAGTCCATTGAAATGAAGTCAGGCATTTGAGTTAGCTCTGGTCTGCCATGGAGGTCCCTCAAGAGGGAAAGGGAAGCCTTGGAAGTTTCATAGGCCACATTGTTCCATTGTTTTGGAACAATTAATGAGTCATTACCTTTTTCTGCAAAGTAGAGGCTCCACTTTCCTGCTCATTCCTCCCTCTGAGCCCCAATACTAGCTTTGTCCTTCCATGCTTAAGCAGCTGTGCAAAAGGGCTCTACAGTGTCTATAAATAACATCTTACAAAGGATATTTTCTCTGTGATACCAATGTGTGTTTTATGACAGCTAACTCAATTTTCATATTTATTAAATCTGATAAAAATGTTTAGTTTTCTAATACAGCATTGAAAATTATTTTTTTACTTTTCTGTTCTGCTTTGTTTTGGTTATTTCACTGCAGCATTGAGAAATCTGGATGAGTTTGAACAAATAAATCAGGAAACTCTCTTTTGGGGATAAAATGCATGACGTATTTAATTTCCTAAACCTTTCCTTTAATTTAACATTGTGAAGACGAAGTTTAGTGCCAAAACTAAATATGTAGAAGTGTGTTAGAAGGTTGAGGATTAAAAGAAATTACAAAATAAAGACATAGATAAGGTGAAGATGGAACTGATATATATAAAGACATTTGAATGGAAATTAGTTTAACACAGGGATATTTCATTTAAACCCAAGAACATTTGTTTTGATGGTGGGATTATGTAAGGAATACATCAGCACTGAGATTAGGAAGCAGTGGTTGCCTTGGAGAAGGTGAACATATGCAAATGAATAAGGACATTCCCAGTCAGGTTCATATGGATTAAATATGTTATCTGCTATACTCAAACAGTTAATGCAGCATAGGACAAGATGATTAAAAGGAATTCCTAATTCTTGTGAGCTTTTGTAGACTTAAACACAGATACATATTGTATTTCTCCCTCAGCTGCATGCCTCATGTACTTTGGCCGTGTCACACAGAGCTTTGTCTGCAAAAGGACTTCAGTAGTTTTCAAACAAGTGCTCAGTCGCTGCACCCTTTGGATGTTTTTTTTTTTTACCAAGAAAGCTGTCTCACTGACAGTGTTAATGTATAAAATGTAAACTGTGTGTTAATCTTTGTCTAGTACATGCATAAAATCTTCCAGTCTCCTGACCGGTCCTATATGCCATGACGTGAGCAGTGGGCACAGATATAGATTTGGGCTTTGTACAATAGTACCATGGCAACTCCTCTCTCACTAGATTGTGGTGTTGTGCAACTCTTACTTTTCAAAATAGTTCCATGGCAAAATATTTGCCTAGTCTGTGGTTCTTTTCTTTTTTCTATCAGGGAGAGGGGAAGGTTCAAATTCACATCTCTATCTTTTGAGAGGTGTTGTTTACCCACCTAAATTTAAGCTGCTTTTGGGCTTGTGATACAGGGCAACAATGAAATTTCATTAGGCCAGATACGAAGGGAAATATAAAGGCAGGGACACAGCAAATACCGTCCTTTTATATTGTTTCCTACTTACTGCCTTTGAACATATTTAGACATGTATACAGTGAATGAGCTGAACAGTCTCGTATTAAGCTAGGCAGATTTTTATTGGGATGCCTAACTTCCCTCCTGTATTTTATAATGCACCACTGTTGATGGAGTTAACAGGTCTATAGAAATGGAACATACACATAACTACTGAGATACAGACATCTTTTTATGGATCGAGACCTTCATCCTTATGTGACTGAATTTCATTTCTTGGAATGGTGATTGTCAATACCTTAGCATTATACTATTAAATAAAATCTGTTAATTTTGTGAAATGCTTTATCAGTTAAGAGAGAAACATTGCACCTATTTAAATTATTTCCTGCCCTGTAACATTACTGAATAACAGCATAATGTTTGAGAAGTTAAGGATCACTTCTTAGTTTTTTCAAAAGAGAAGTGAAAAAAAAAATCCTGAAAACCAAGAAGTTAAAAATCCAAAATAAGAATATGAGAATAAACATAGGAAAATACTCCACTGAAAATCTGTGAACCATGTAAGACCAGAATGAGTCCTGCTAGCAAACTAAGTATTTTTGTAAACGTGAAGTGAATCAGACTGGATCACTCCACCTTTCTAGCTCCCTGTACCACACCACGTTTCAAGTCACAGTTCTCTATAAATAGGGACGTTCAGTGTTTCAGTATTAAGAAAGCCCAATTGTCTTATGGAACCACGTTTATTTTGACAAGTTTCAAATAAAAAACCTCATTAGAACAAGACTCTTCTTATTTTATTAGTAATTATAAGATTTATTTTGGCAAAATGAATGTGTTTCATTCTGAATTTATTTTGTTATTTTTTATTTGGGTTTTTATATTCTATTAATTGTGTTATGTCATAGTGTAGTTTCTGTTTTATGTAATATTTCTTGATATGTTTCAATCTCCTAGCACTTTTTTTCCCCAAAATTTCCAATTTCATCTTCCATGGATAATTGTGACATTTCCTGACTACGAATTCCTTTGTAGTGATAAAAGTAATTGTGAAATGTGAGAATTTTCCATAAAATTGCACTTCAAATTCTCAGCCATTCTAGTCAGGGTTTTTTAGAGCTTATTAGACAAATGAGTTCAAACAGATAATCTGCCTGGAGAACAAATAAAGATACTACTACTAGACTGCATTCCCATGAGTGAAACCATCTATTTGATCCCCTCCCAAATTTTTAATGTCTTCCAATTACTGCCTTTTCTTTTGCTTTAAATCATGAAGCTCCCACAAGATACTGAAGAGTGTGCTGTACAAATATTTATTAGATATACCAGGATATGAAAAACTTTATCCTCCCAGTTTTGGAGGGAAATTTTGTGTTGGCTTGTACTTGCAGCCTAGGTGAACTACGTAATCCATTTCTAAGCAGCTGAGACAGCAAAATCTATAAGGCAATTTACAGTATTGCAGCAGAAGTCTTCAACAGAGTTTAATTAAAGTGTTCTGGTGATCTGAAGATATTAATAATCCATCACTGAAATTAAAGAAGTCCACATCAACAGAACTTTTTCTCAGGCTCATGATGCCAGTTGGCATTGTTACACATGTATACCTATCTGTATCTATATATATCACATGTAGAAATCTACAGTTAATGACCAAAATACAGAATGGTTGTTTAACCACCTTCAAGTAAGCGCAGCAATGCCAAGATATGAGGCACCTAGTCCCAGCTGGTTGATTCAGATCATTAAGTGAGGCATTCTATACAACTTTTCTGCTGAGCTGCTTAGAGCTAGCGCATAAGAATGCTAAGCATCGCATAGGGCTGAGCCGTGTGTTTTGGGTGTCTGTTCATTTGGCTCCAGCACTCCTTCTCAGCATCACACTCTAACTCGAAAGGAATATTTGGCTATTTAAAAGACAGATGTTAATGGTAGTGGAATCATTACAACATGCACAATGCTGTTAGACTGTGGAACACATTACCATAAGATGCTGTGGTAATTGTATGTGGGTTCAAAAAATGATTAATCAAGTTTAGGTTGATTAGACACCAAATTACTATCACTGAAGGTGAGATAGAAAAATGTGGAAGAATTACAATATATATATATATTCTCTTCTGTTCTGGTTACCATCAAAGATGGGATTTTAGAATATGTGGATCTTTGTTCAGAAAGAGTACAGTCATGTTTTCAGTGTTATGGCAGTACTATAATGTCTACTAAGTTAACTAAATCTATTCCACACATTTCTCAGAACATTTTCCAAGAGAAAATATTATTTTTGAAGAATGTTTGAATATTTTTTACCTAATTTAGGTGTATTCCATTCTGTTCTCTCTATATCAATATGCATCCAATAATCGAAGTATATTTGCGAGTGTGTACATATATACATAGCCTGCATACCTTTCTATACCTAGGAAATAGTCTGGTTCTCCATGTCACTAATTTCTATTTGAAAGATAAATTAGCCCATTACAAACTCCCCAAACTAGTACAACCTGGCAAAAGGGCAACAGTATTTACAGACTGAGTTTATGTTTTTCTTCCTGGCTTAGGTGACATTAGGTGGGGCTGATAGAGTTCAGTGCCAAAAAAAGCAAATATATGTATTTCAAAGTGCCTTTTAATGAACTTATCTGTTTCTATACCTTAAAAAAATATTCTTGTTAAAATGAGAAGAAAGAAATTTTGATATGTGATATTTTTAGCACTTTCACAGTAAGAGTTTATGTTCTTTCTCCTCCTGGATTTTGTGAGATTAAGGTCAAGCCTATAAATCCAGTTTCTGTGTGATTGTAAATTAATTTCAGACAACCTGGAAGCATTTAGTGGCTGTTATGCGTCTAAGGTCTGAGAATCTGGTATGACCATGATCCCCCACACTAAAGACAATTCAACCACAGAGTTTATAATATGGTTTAAAACAACAAGCACCTTATATTTTATAGGGGATGAAGGAAGAGAATAGCACTAGTTGGAACAGACTTTCATAAATGTGTTATTTTCACAAATTAAAGAGTTACAAGATATTAAAAATATGCTAAAAATATTCTCTGTCTCTGTAATGCTTATTGACCTACTTGAATTATGTAAAAGAATGAGTATTCTTCATAAAGAAGACGGAGAATAGTACAATAACCCTTATTATCATTGCACAGTCTATTCCTGAATATATTTATTTATGTTATTTTGGACTTTTTGTTTTTACAAATAAACCTGGCTATTCCTTTTTATTTGATTCCAGTCTATCTTCTGTAGGGTAGAAATATGTTCTACTGAAATTGGTTATGTAGGGGCTTCCCAGGTATAAGGCACAAAAGTCAACTCTCTATACGTTGAATCAGAGGTGGCTAGTAAGTGCAAATTGTACTGTTAGTCTGGAGCATTCAGGTTTCCTTCTGGCAGTTTTTCTGAGGTAATTTTTTTGCAGTGTTGGGCCTGTGGATGGAGCATTTGTTTGTTCAAAGTTTTCAGAGTACCTTCTACATATGAAAAGTGAGGGTGGATTTTGGCATGACTATATGTTCTTTTTCCATATCTGTTTTGGCCTTTTTTTAGTTTCTGGGCTCTAGCTCAAAGTTACTAACACATCTGGCACCTGGAGCAGAGAAAGTTCAAGGCAGGATGTCTCAACAGCCAGCAAAGATGTCCAAAAATTCAGAGAGTAACTATGTACAAATTCAAAATCATACACTAGGAATCAAGACAAGTCAAATATTGCATGACTAAATGTAATCCAGTGAAGCTAAGACACACATGAATTATTTCATGTTGATTCACTTAGGTGTATGACTAATCAGGCAGAGCTAACACAGTAGCAAACTCAAAAGGGACAGCTGGAGAAATCAGCAAAGTTGGAGAAAATATCAGTAATTGGGAAAACGCTTTGCTTAACACTTTTAATTTATTGCACAAATTCATTGCATAGCTTCCTTCTATTGCTCTGAGAACAAATAATCAGCCTAAACAATCAGGGATGTGTCTATACTAGCCTTTTGCCCTACATCTTTCAACCATTATTATTAGTGAGGAAGCATGGTAGCAGATACAATACTACTAGCACCAGTAACTCTTGGCATGCCTGACTGCAGATAGCATGGCGTTCAAAGGTAGTAGTAACTTTCCCATAGTAAACCTCTACAGTTTCTCATAGTACTAGAACTATTCTAATTTAAATCAAGGCTCAGGGTGTTTCAGGCCAAGATCCACAAAAATATTCAAGTGCCAGAAGTGGATCTGTAGATGGTTTAAGCATCTAAATCCAAGACTGTGACTGTCAAAAGCCCTGCTGAACAGTGTTAGGGACTATATTTTTGGCAGTAAAACTCCTCTAATGCAGAAGATTCCGCTCTTTTCAGTGACTGCCACCTTAAGTGACTGCTTTAGGATTAAGACTGGTACCTGTTTGAAACTTTAACTGGTAGTCTGAAAATTGACATTTCTTTGCCCAAGTATTTACCTTTCCTGCTTCACATTAAGTTCAGACAAAATGTGGTTGTTTTGGCCACTTTCTTTAAATTTACAGGGTAGCTAGGTGAAATGAGCTGTCCTCTCTTTTGTGGAATACCTGAATGGTTAGAGCCTTCCCACAGAATATGGGACTAAGGGGTTCAAGACTTTTCACAGAATGAATGAACTGAAATCCACATCTCCCTAGAAAGTATCTTAACCACAAGGCTGTGAGGCTGTGTGGTGATACTGTTTTGTTATGGGGGACTGCCCTTCTTCTGAAACTAGGGCACTTTAAGTAGTGCTTCCTAAAGTATGCCTGCGTATTTTAAACTAAATGATTATTTTACATAGCTGCAGAATCGGCCAGGCTTATATGAAGCATTTTTGTTCTTTATTTGTTTTTAAGCTTTTAATTTAAAATATATACCAACATGATTCATTTAAACTCTAAACAAAATAATTCCTTGCAAAGGCTGCTTTCTTATCCTGTGGGGAATAAAACAAACCCTGAAATTATCAACTCCAATTAGAAAAATCCATTTTGTCATAACTGGAAATTAAGTATTGCATCTAGATATTGCTAAAATAGTCTTCAGGAAGAGAACAGAATGAAATAAGAGGGACAGATGCAGAAGTAAAGTAGAAAGGTCTGTGAGTCTATC
The DNA here is from genome assembly GCA_026212715.1 of Elanus axillaris. NCBI lineage: Eukaryota > Metazoa > Chordata > Aves > Accipitriformes > Accipitridae > Elanus > Elanus axillaris. Next base: position 645,681 of record JANZLQ010000056.1, on the reverse strand, counting down.
AGATTCTTATTTGGGACTGTTGTTCATTTAACCTAGAAGTTGTATCAGCAGGAGATGTCAGTTATTATGACATTAACTAGTGATGACTGGTGTTTAAAAAGGGATTTTTTTTGGGGAAAAAAATGAGGTAAATAAATACAGCTGGGTATCAGCCTAATTTGAGACAACTGCTCTCTGTTTTTCTGGACTCGGACAGCATCTTTTGGTCACAGAATCCAACTGAACTCGCAGTGATGTAATTATGAAAGGCACATAGAGTCAGAATTAATGTAGAATAAGAAAACCAGAACTAGGGACAAAGAGACAGAAAATGGGAAAAGGAAATAAAAACACAGTATGTGGTAACCACAGTTTAGTAAATCATAAAGGCAAAATACAGATGGAGTATCCTGTGATAGGGAAGATGCAACTAAACCTCTCTTTCTTCCAAATTTCCAAGGAAAACCAGATTCGTGTCTTATACCCAGGTGTTTAAGAGACTATTCAAATATGTCAGAAAATGTCAAATTCATATTCAAATTGTAAGAACTTAGTTTGTATATTTATAAATTCTCTTTAGTACAGTCACTGGCAAATAAACAATAGTCAATAAAAATGCAGATCTACCCCTTATGGCTATTTTTTCCCTTTAGTTCAGAGACAACAAAGTATGTTATGGGTGTTGTCTACATGTACTAATAAAGAAGGCCAATATCCTGACTTTCGAACAGCGGCTTTTCTGGCTATCTTCTGTACCCTAAGAATTCTGGACAGAAAGCCTCGAAAGAGTTATTGCTCATAGATCAAGTACTGACCTAAATCTTTGACCCACACTCCAGTCTGTAATATACCATTTACTTTAATTTAGAGGCAGTAATGGGAAGGATTCTGCTGCTTAAACATAGGCATCCACATAATTTTAGAAGTTTTAAGGAATCTTAGATACCCACTGAGAGATACAGCATAGGGTATTCAAGAAATCCAGATTTTCTGGAGCAGCAGTCAAAATGTAAGCATGAACGTAACCCTGAGATACAAGTCTGCCCTAATGCAACAAGTGGAGATCTCCTGTAAGGAAATTAGTTTCTCTGTCACATAGACTGTCATATCCTATTGCTAGTCTTAACAATCCTGAAATCTGAGAATCATGCTGAGGTGACAGAGCATATATGTGCATGTATATGTGTGTCATACATCTGCATAGGTGGAGACAAGGAATTAATGAGTTCATGGTACTGTGAAATGTTTGAGATCGCATAAATGATTAATTCTCAATCCATTGTGAAGTAATTTTAGATTCAGCCTAGTGCTCTCTCACCTCAGACCAACTCATGCTAAAGGCATCCTAGCCATGGAATAATACAAGGTGATAAACAAAAAAGAATTTACATATTTTGTCTGTCATACCAGGATGTTTACAGCTACAGAGTATGAAATAAATTATTACCTCAGGATGACTCCAAGAAGATATTATATTTGTATTTGGAAGATGGAAGATTATAAAAAAATGTTGCCTCTGGCACATGAGAGTCTGTTATTCATTTCAGTTTACTTAATGGATTCATTACTAGCATTTAATTTAGCTGTGGTGACTATATGCCAATAGTTGCTATATAGATTCTTTACTGCACAAGTAAAGTAACTATTCACTTACATGTCTTTAGCAGGATTTTATCTCCTCAGTTTGTTCCTAAATGCTGACATCATTCTATCACCCCTGAATAGAGGATAGATTGTTCAGGCAGTCAGAGAATACTCTGAAGATCAGATCTCTGAGTTTTTATGTATCTATTCTGTACCTTGCAAGAAGTTTTCACTAAAGTTGGTCCAAATTTTCCATGAGTGGCATTCTTCCACAGAAAATACTGGTAAACTGAAGCCATATAATTTGTATTGGCTTCAGAAAAATTTCCAGTAGCATGTTTGAACTAATTGAAAAATGTGTTGCATATTTGGTACCATTGTGGCTTTACTATTTCATTCTGGTTTGATTTCAGGAAGTTCTACTTCTGTTACATGTTATTGCATGTGTCTGTCAACTTTGTGAATTTGTACTGATGATACACATGGTTCACTGTAGCCAACTGAGATAACAATTGAAGTCTGCCCCTTATTGTAGTTAATGTTTGTCCATTTGAAACTGTGCCTGTTTGCAGTCCTGTAGGGAAGGGACTGCCCAGAGGAGGAGAAGTAGCAGTCACTGAACAGGATTCTCTAGAAAAGCAGGCTGATTCCATACATAAGTACACTTTTTGAATGATGAAAAAGAGGATTGGGAGATATTAATATTCCTAGTCTCAAGAAAGAAAGAGAACTATCTCTGATAATGCAATATTTCTGCTTGAACTGGCAACCTCACAGTTCCCAGAGCCGCAAGCTGTGTTTACAGTTCTAGGAACAGCAGCAGTACAGGCTGTTCATAGGCAGCATTCCTCTGAGAAGTACTACAGAAGGAGTAACAGAGAGAAATCCTCTACTTCTGGAAGCTTGCTAAGTAGAACAGCTAATCTAGAAGTTTTGCAATATGAATCCCAAGAATCAGTGAATAGGAATTAGCCTGAGCCAAACTCTAACCTTGAGGCACAGCCTGTCATTTTGACCACCTTAGTGATGTGGAAGAGGAAGAGCATCTCTAATCAGTCTAGGATCACCTGAGCTAACTTCTCCAAAGTCTCAAAAGTTGCTGGCCATTTCCCAGAGATTACCAATTAATTCTGTAACAGTGGTCTTCTGGCAAGCATGTGGTTTTTTTTTTTGTTTTGTTTTTTGTTTTTTTCACAGCACCTAGCCAGAGGAGTTCCCTGCTAGGGAAGTGACACATTACTTTGTAGAGACCATCTCCACTTGTAATTGTTAAATTCTGTCAGCATTTGAACCCAATGCTATTGAATGGCACAATGGCCATTTGCCAGCTGTGCAGGTGTTTTGGCTATGATCCGAAAAGAGTGGGGACATTAGTCATGATAAAACAAATTAAGAACAATCACAGAACAAATATGCCCCAGAAGGTTACTTCAGGTGAAAAGGAGGCAAGCACTGTGTCTGCTAGCAATCTGAATATAACACTATTCCTTCTCATGATTTCATCATCTCATTCCAGCAGCATGGGTCAACAGACTTTAGCAAGTCTTTTCAGAGGCAGCAAAAGTATCACTGCAAACACCCCAGAGCCACAAACTTGGTGTATTTGGTTTCTGTGGCAAGGTTTTGGTAGCAGGGGGGTTACAGGGGTGGCTTCTGTGAGAAGCTGCTGGAAGCTTCCCCCATGTCCAACAGAGCCAATGCCAGCTGGCTCTAAGACGGACCCACCGTAGGCCAAGGCCAAGCCCATCAGTGATGGTGGTAGTGCCTCTGGGATCACATATTTAAGAAGGGGGGAAAAAACCTGCACACCTGCAGCTGGAGAGAGGAGTGAGAACATATGAGAGAAACAGCTCTGCAGACACCAAGGTCAGTGAAGGAGGAGGAGGAGGAAGTGGTCCAGGTGCCAGAGCAGAGATTCCCCTGCAGCCCATGCGGAAGACCATGGTGAGGCAGGCTGTCCCCCTGCAGCCTTGGGAGGTCCACAGTGGAGCAGATCACCTGCAGCCCGGGGAGGACCCCACGCCAGAGCAGGTGGGTCCCCGAAGGAGGCTGTGACCCTGTGGGAAGCCCGCGCTGGAGCAGGCCCCTGGCAGGACCAGTGGATCTGTGGAGAGAGGAGCCCACAGAGCAGTTTTTTTCTGGCAGGACTTGTGACCCCGTGGGGGACCCATGCTGGAGCAGTGTGCTCCTGAAGGACTGCACACTGTGGAAGGGACCCACGCTGGAGCAGTTGATGAAGAACTGCAGCCTGTGGGAAGGACCCATGTTGGAGAAGTTTGTGGAGGATTGTCTTCCCTGAGGACTGTCTCACAGTGGAGCAGGGGAATAGTGTGATGAATCCTGCCCCTGAAGAGGATGGAGCAGCAGAGGCAATGTGTGATGAACTGACCATAACCACCATTCCCCATTCCCCTGTGCTGCTGGGTGTGTCTTGTAGAGGATCTGGGAGTGAAGCTGTGCCTGGGAAGAAGGGAGGGGTGGAGGGAATGTGGAGGTTTTGAGATTTGGTTTTAATTCCCATCACCCTACTCTGGTTGATTGGCAATAAATTAAGTTAATATTCCCCAAGTTGAGCCTGTTTTGCCTGTGACAGTAATTGGTTGAGTGATCTCTCCCTGTCCCTACCTTGACCCACAAGCCCTTTGTTATATTTTCTCTCCCCTGTCCAGCTGAGGTGAGGAGTGATAGAGCAGCTTTGGTGGGCACGTGGCATCCAGCCAGAGTCAACCCAACACACCTGGCTGTGTGTGGATGCTGACCACAGTTATGGGTGAGTTCTTCTTGGGAACAGCAGAGACATTAGATGCTTTGTTGCTGCTGCTGCCGCCTCTAGCAACAGGTTCCTCATAGTCTCTTTTGTTAAAAAGGGCAGTTGCCAAGCTCTGTAGTGCCATGAGAAGAGCACTACTGTACAGAGATGATGCTGGCAGAGTACAACTGATCACCTACCATGCCAGTAGGTGGTCGGTAGGATGGTACTGCCTCTCAGATGAAATAAAAAAACCCTACATGGTAAGCAGAGCAGGTCCTAAAAGAACAGTTTACCAGGTGGCGCATTTGTAAGAGATGAAGAGCAACACAATCCCAGTAGTGTCTATAGAAAAGCATAGTCATGAAGGAGTGATCCTGAGAAGCTTCTGCTGAGGGTTTGGAACATGACAATAAAACTTCATAAGCAGTACAGAATGATAAATTTTAGCATGAGAAATGAGAATTTTCCTAAAATGTATGTAGACCTATTTTCCAGGTGGATGCTACTGCTTTAAAACCCGAAGTGAGTCATGTTATTTTCTCTTCTAGTAAGCTCGCATTTCTGTGCATTCAGGAGCCAAAACACTGATGCATCAGTTGCTACTTCCTTTCTTTCATCAGGAAGCAGCAATGCAAGGGAAAAAAAAATCCAAAAAAACCTGACACATCACTGAAATCTATGTGTGTTCAAGACAGTATCTGCATCAGACAGAAATAGCCTTTATATTTTGCTACAAAACCCATATTGATTTTGTTTTGGTTGTATCTTGAGCAACATATGCTTCTTTTTAATACTGTGGATGGGACCATGAAAATGGCTGAAAAAGATGTGTTCCTCTAACTCTTTTAATCTAGCAGCTCTCTTTCTGATTCTGACACAGTCATATACATGATTGTATGCACTGCATCATGTAATTGCATGCTGTCAAGTCAAAGTAAATGAAATGCACCACGCTCTAATTATGAAAATGAAAATAACCACAATTATAAAAATGTCTCAGAAAACAGAAATCCTAAAGAAACCAAATTATCATTAAAAACCAAGTACAAAATCACTGCTGAATGATATAATTGAAAACTCTTCTTCATGCTTTACACTGTTATACAAATCAAAGAAATTATTTGGTCTGAAAAAAATCAGTCTTGTGAAACATTCTTTACAGAATTTAAACTTTCTGTTAATATAAATTTAGTCACTACTTTGACAGGCTGGCATTACTCTGTTGAAAATTCAGATTTAATATGCAATGTATAAGAATTTAAAAATCATATATACCCCATGTTCATAAAAAAACGCTGAACTGATTTTGGCTTTACATCTCCAGCCAAATCTACTTGCTTACAAAAGCACATTCTCTAAGTTAGGACAAAGGACAGATAACCTCCAAGACCTTGCAGAACTGTACAGAAAACAACAGGAACTAAACCGTCTAATATTGAAAACACAGTTCTTGCTGCTTGCGAAAATGTTCATAATGAACATTTCAAAAAAAGAAAGCAGTGATCCTTTGAGGAAGTTAGGAGTGTGTTTCTTTGGGGGATATCTGATGCTAGAAGGTATGTTTTGCATTGAAGGCATCCCAGACCACAACCAAAAGGTTGCATATTAAAGAAGCCAGACACTGATGTGACAGTTCTGAACAAAAAGGTTTTGAACAAAAAGCTGTGGTGAACAGAGAAGGTGCAGTCAGTGTAAATGGAGAATGTTTCTCCAGTGATGTGAAGAAACCGAAGAAAAGTTCCAGGATTTGATCTAGGACACTAAAATGTAAACTTCATCTAGTATAAACTGTCAAAAGCAGTCATTCTTATGTGGTATATATTTTACCTTTAAACTGGCATGAATGCATAAGGAAACACAGTCTTCTTGTTTTTAAATTGCTGTTGTTGGGCAAATTCTAGCTGATTAGCTGCAGTTTTTGAAAGAGCTGACAGCAGTGCCTGAGGTATAACTCCATAATAAGTAATAGCACAATAAGAAAATTCCATACCGAATCAGATTGAAAGGCCAGTATTCCTGGTGGTAAAAATGAGCATTTTGATATAAGAAACAAGGCACTGCAGAATGCTTCCTTCCATTATGCATATAAGGATCTAAAAAGTAAAGGAAAACCTTAGCTCAGACTCAAGCTTGGAGTTCCTCTTTAAAAAGCAGTTATGTGTCCCCATGTCTCAGACAGCGCTTCCAAGTGAGAGAGTCATTCCTCGGCCATTGGGCAGACCTGGAAGTTTTTGTCAAAGTGTCAAAATATGCAGCTGCAAGAAGTTGCAGTGACTAAGATATAGAAAGGGAAGCAAAGAATATGATCTCTGTTTTGGCTGCTGACCCAGAAAATTAAAAGAAAAAAAAGTTTTCTATTGAATCAAAATATGTTTTGTATTTTGCTGTACTGAAATGAACTTGATCCTTACTCCCGCCCCCCTTCCCACTTAGCAAAACACTTTGTTTAAAAGGAATGCTTTCCAGGTTTTATCAGAAAAGCAAAGAAGGGAAGGAGTGTATTCACAAAACCAGCAAAAGATCATGTTTCCTTTTGCCAGGTGGCTAGTGTATTCAGACATCAGCTCAGGGGCCTGGTGTTCTGTTCTGCCTGAGAGATTTTGAAATCATGTCCTTTACCTCCTGAAAGAGCATCCTGACTACCTGGGTGCTGAATGGCTCTCTTAGCTACTCCTGTTATGGTCTATCTTATGGGAACTGCAGAAAGGGAAGTGTGAGACACACAAAACAGGAAAGAGAAGAGTGACTCTATTTGGTCATTGGGACATTCACTATAGAAATGAGGTGCCTTGATTCCCATTTCACTGCAGTGTTTTAATTACTATTGTTTGCAAGAGAAGGTTGAGTGCACCTTCCACTGCTAAGGATATTCACTATAAAAATAGCAAGTCATGAAGTAATTTTTCACTACTTTAATCTCAAACAGCTTTCTCTGCACAGGCTGGTGCTTGCTTGCTATTCATATGTTCAAATTTTGGGAAGTAAAAATTGTATTTCTTTTCATCCTTTCCTTATTTTTAAGGTATGAAAGCATGCAGAATTTTTAATTAGTTCACTGTATTCAGTATTTTGGTATTTAAGAAAAATCCTACCAAACTTAAAACATTTTAACAGAAAAAAGAATCTAGCCACTGTGGATTGATTTACAGTATTTGTTTATATTTCTCTGCACTTGGGTGCTGCTAAGTTTGGTGGTGTTTTTTTTTTTTTCTCTCCTCTCTCTCTCTCTCTAAATGTTTACTATTGTATGAACAAGCGTTATGCTTAATCCTGTTGTGGTTAAATGAGAAGATTTAGCAATTTCATTCCATGCTTTCATCTTTAACTGTTCTTACCCATGCATGTGTGTCTCTTGCTACTGTTTGATCTGTCCAGAAAAAAAATTTGGTCCAGAATGTCATCTATATGCAGGTTCATCAAAGTTTATGAGCACATGATTTGGGGGCTGATAACAAAAAGATTTGCTGTAAGGTTGCATCTACTTAGTTGGAAGTAGTTGAAGAGGAGAGATATAAAGTATTATTGATGATCATGGCATGGGTGCAAATTGCTAATGGGATGGAACCATGAAAAAAGGGAAATGTGACTGAAAAATTCCCCACCAGGAGAATTCCAGGAGGAGAGCCAAGGAGTGGGTTGATGATGCTATACCTTGGTGAGCAGTCACCTGGGATAGTCAAAACTCCAGTCACAGACATGCGAAAACATGAACTGAAATTAGTTAATTTGCAGAGAAGGCGACTAGGGTGACAGGAGGAATGGAGAACCTGACTAATGAGAGGAGGTGGAAGGATGTGACTTGTTTAACTTTGCAAAAGGAAGACTAAGAGGGGATAAGATTGCTCTTCTCAGGGATAAACACCATGAGGGAACAGATCTGTTTAAGTTAAAGAACAATGTTGGCACAAGAACAAATAGATATAAGCTGACCCTGAAAAATCTTGGACTGGATGTTAAAAGAATATCGCTAACTATTAATAAAGTATTCTTCAAGTAGTCACAGCCATCCTGCAAGAATGACCAACATACACATATGCACCTGAAGCAAAGGGATTTGCACCTATAAGTGAGGATGGATAGCCCAAAAGAAGCAGAAAGCCTAGCACTGTAGGTGTATTTTTCTAACACCAGTTTTTTTCCCTTTAAATGTGGTTTACCAAACGAGTCTGATGTAGTGTTGCTTTTATTAGCAAGGGTCCAGGTGTAAAGACTGTCTTCCAAGCTCTCTTCCCAGCACATATTCCCAGCACGTTCCCATTAAGCTCCTAAAATTTAACTGACAGAAGTTAAATTCTTCTGCACTGTGATATATTCCAGTTCAAGAGCAAGTTGCTCACTTGATGCAGCATTTACTTGCTGATCTGCTACCAATCTGCTGTGTGTATCAGACCATAACAAATGATCTTAATAGCCCCTTCTAGTCTTAAAACCCATTAAGCTGTGGGTGACCTGACCATAAGTTCACTGGAACCCAGGGTTTCATTGCTATTTATAGATAATAAGTACATTTTTCCTAAAACAGCAAATTATTTTTGCCAACAGGGATTTTGTGTGGTGTTAGCTATAAAAGCTGCCATCAAGCTTTGTTATGATCTTTGCAAAGAGAAAGTAAAGAGGCTTTGAAAATTACATCACTTAGAATAGATTATTTACTTTTGGCTGTCAGTAATGAAAGATCTAGAGCTCTGCCCAAGTTATATTGCAGAACATTAGGGTTTATGAACTTAAAAGCACCCATTTTTTATGTAGTAGATTAATATGAGATGTACCGTCATATGCTGTAATGTTTTCCTTGCAGATAAAGCCTCTGCTCTGCTGACAGCATTATACTGAGGAAAAATAAATCCAGCTATTGAAGATTTTTTCTAAGATATCTTCACTTTTGTAGGGAACAGAGATATAGGGGCAAACACTTGGCATAAAAAACTAAGGTCTACTGAGAACAATATAATAAAATCCTTTTCTGGAAGAAAATAAAGGTTAAAGACTCTTAGTTACCAGCTTTTCCTGAATTAACATATCACTGACGTCTTAGTAATTTTTTTGTAACTCAGAGTTGAATAGCACTTTCTAAAATTTTAGTTGTGTCCTTGCCCTAGATTTACAATCCAGTGAATCTATCCGGAAAACACTATGTTGGACATAAACCAATGGTTAAAGAAGCAAAATAGATTTAGATTCTGAGAAGGATCAACATAATTTTTAGAGTGACAGCAAGTAATAATGCTTGATTTGTCCAGCAACGAATAGCCTATTTTCAAAAAGTCTGTTTTCACAAAAACGTGGTAGATATTTTTACTTTGTTTCAAAAATATTGCAATTTCTTGGTCCAGATAGCTCAATGATCACAAGAACTAGCTTCTTTTGCTAGAAATATGTGCCTCACATTTGACTTGTTTTGGTTTCTAAAAATGACAGCAACTTTTCCTGTGAGAGGCATATTTATAAGATGTCTCTCCCATGCAGATTTTTTTGTGTTTAATAATGTATGAACTGACTCTGCAACTTTTCTCAAAATTTGAAAAACTGCATGGTCTTGATTTTCTCCCTTGGCCACCTATTTTCATGGAAACCACCTCCAGCCTTTTATGAGATTTGTTTAATATCTGTCAAACCATTCAAGCACTATGAGAAGAAACCAAAGTCAGAAAAAAATACACTGACGACACATTCACATTAAGTCTTGTTTCCATGGAACATCATATTAAAAATTAAAAGAAATGCATTGAAAGTATTGTCTGTTGCCCTGCTTTCTTCTGACAACTCATTAGTCATATTGATAGTTGTTTTAATAGCCTTCTGTGCATATTTTGAAAATGTAAAAGTAAACTCAACAGCAAAAGAGAAGTTACCTGTCACCTTTTGCAATGGAAAAACCTTAGAACTTTAAACATCTTTGATCATGCTTTATCCCCTGACTAAATCTTGTTTTCACAGAAACTGGGAGCCAGAGTGAGAGAGCAGAAGAAAGGAAATAAAGGAAAGATGGTAGGTGAATATGTTTGAACTGTTTCAGTCTTCATTGAATGTGCATTTGCTGAGCACTAAATTGAAAGACAGTGTACATCTCCTGAGGGGATCTGGAGATTCTAGTACACACAGGCACAGATGTGAATTTACTGAGGGGGTGGAAGACCATTTCCCTAAGACATGAAGACACCAATTCTCCTGCTGCCAAGATGATACCTCATGTAATCCCAGTGCTATGCTATGACTTCTGTCTGATGTTTGACCCTCCACAAAGAAAAATGGAGCAAAGATGGGATGTTGACAGCATGTAAGTAATGCTTCTCTTTTCTCTACTGCAGACTGCCTAGCATCATCCAGCATAAACTAGGGAACAGTCTCTAGTCACGTGACTCTCTCTACTCTTTACTTCAGGGCTGCAGATGTCCTTGAAGCCATAAATGCTTTTAAAAAAATCATGTTATTACTGTGCTTTTAAAAATTTTTATGCTTTTTTTTTTTAAATGCAGATGCTTACCCAAAGTATTTCCAGTTAACTGCAGTACATTTAGCATTTATCATACATCAAGAAAGTAGAGCGAGTTTTCTCACAGACATTAATAGAGATGGTCTTTTAGAAAATGTACTACCTTAATGAAGAAATGACAACTGTGCTCTTAAAATGGGACAAGGAGGGATATTGAGAGCAGAAAGGAAATCAAGTGGAACCTGAGGGAAACACAGTCTTAAGCAGAAGGAGCAACTTGTCCAGAATAACTCCTGTTCCCTTCACTGACAGTAGGTGAAATACCCAGCACATATTGCAGTGCTTGCTATCTTATATTCCTGAATGTGCCAGGGAACTAGAGTGTGAACAGGGTTCCTGGAAATAATTTTTTGATGTCCAGAAGGAATTTTTCATTGTACCAAAGTTGACTGGTACACAATGTTGTTTTTTGGTTGGTTGGTTTTTGTTTTGTTTTGGTTTGGTTTTGTGTGTGTGTGTGTGTCATTAAAAAGAAGTAGTAAGAATAAGAAAGAGTAAGAAAAAAATTGAAAGTTTGCAATTCTGCTGCAATGTGTAGCCAGAGTCCTCTGGGAAGAACTCAGGGATTTCACATGACTTGGCAGTGTTTGTTGGATGCAAGAGCCTAAAGGAAGTAAGACGGACTTGAAGTCATATTAGCTTGAGTTTGCCCTCACATGTGACCTTATGCTTCTTCACATGAGAAGTCAGAAGCTTCATAGGGGAACTAAATTACAGAACTTCAGCTGAAAAACATCAGGTCTGAATTCTGGCATGCAGACATTTCTCTGGGACATGTTGCCACTATATGGGGCTGAAAATTGTCTTTGGTTAAGTCAGTAAAAGGTAGCCTCCACTTTACAATCTATCCCAAGTATCCTGATTCACAAGGTAATTTATTGCTAGGAGTCATGCTGAAAGGTGTTTACTGGCAGAGGCAAATACAAAACAAATATAGAAAAAGTGTGCTAATAAGGGAAATGTTAGAGACAAACTTTTAAGAGCTTCCTGTTCTTCCCTGAGATCTGGAAGAACAAGCTGTAACTAGCACCTGCCTTGTGCTCTGTGTATCATCTCAGCTAACGTGCCACCTGTTAAGCCCTGACACAGAGAAAAAGCTGTTTGCAGGCCTGTAACAATGCTTAGATGGCTGTGTAGCAGTTTCCTATTTCGAACAGCTTTTTAAAAAGCAGATTCATGCAGAACGTACTGTTCAGATACATGCACAAGGTATGTCAAACATTTATTAGTATCTTCGTATTCTTGGTATCTTAGGATCAGTAATTTTTAAGTTTAGGGTAGGTTAGAGAGATCAGTGGTGATATTTAGACCAAAAACCTCCAGAAGCCTAACTAGTTACCATCAAGTGGATTACTTGCTGCAAGGACTTCTCTGAGACTGCTCAAAGCAGGTCCCACATCGCCATTACAGCCCAGCCACTGGATGTTGTTGGAAGAATAAGGAATGGGCCTAACACTGATATTACTTTAAAAATAAAATAAAATTACTTGTTTTCAAGGAAAGAGCCACTTTTTGTAACTGTCTTGTTGCTTCCGTATGCCTCTGGAGACTATCCATGCCCATCTGATGCTGCTTTCCCACTGATGGGCTGTGTTGTATGTTGTCTGGCCAGGGGAGACCTTCACCCCTTACCAGCCCCTGTGGCACTGGGGCCAAATAAGAATGGCTCTTCAGCTCACTGTGATCCCCTCTTTGGGAGTGCCTCACCCCTGTGTGTGTACCCAGTAGGTTTCCATGTCAGTGGATCCCACAGGCCACTGAGCACAGCCCTGTCCTGCCAGGGGAAATGGGAAGACATGGACTCAGAGGTCCATGGTGAGGCTGTAACACACCACTTTGGGCTGGTGCCTGAGCAGTTGCCACTGCCAAACCGAGCCCGTCAGTGGGCCTGGGACTTTGGCCTGACCCACAGGCTGCCTCCCTGCCACCAGGCCCTGCCTGATGCCTGGGGCTGGGGCTGCTCTCGGCTCCCCCCAGCTTCCCCGGCTCCCTGGCTGGGGCAGCAGGACAGGCCCTGCCCTGATGGATGCCAGGGGAGCCCCTGCAGCTCTCGTCTGACCTGCAGAAATTGAGTTTGAAGATGGTAAGGATAGCTGTTCTTCACATGCACAAGCACAGAGCGTTACTTTCATGGATAAATATTGCATTTAGTAATCCATGCCTTTTTAAAATTCTGATCTTTGAGAGCAAGTCCTCCGATAACCCACACTTTCAGGTAACTTCTGTAAGGGGAAAGGAGCAGGAAGGTACTGACAGAAGCATGGCTGTGGTCGTAGGGAAAGTGAGCTGTGGAAATTGGGGAGCAGGGAGGATGAGGTAGAAGGGGCAGGCTGTATGAAAACAGGTGCTAGCAGGTGCTGGGAAGGAAGAGCAGCAGATCAGAGGCAAGAGCAACAATGCTCTGCTGTAAGCTTTCGCATATGCTATAGGACACATGTTTAATCCACGTAGCTGCTGAACTGCACTGGATTTTAGTAGGTAACCTGGAAGCTATAGATGGAAAAATATGGTAACTGTAAGTATGCAATCTACCTGTCCTTGTACGCAGCCTGGTTGTCAGGAACCTGGAAAAATGCTTGTTGTTGTGAAAACTTCATCCCTTCCTGGGATGCTTTAGCAATTTCCAAGCTTAGCTTATGTTCTATGGAGCTGCCTATAACTGCAAGATTTCCTGTGATTCCTTACTAGACTATTTGTTGGTTTTTTTTGCTGCGACTATGCTGGTACCAAAAGTTCATAGTGAACTCTATTCAGCTGGCATACCCAGCTAATTTGCTGGAAACACACACATTCATTGATAAAATCACCCATATTTGCCCCCCCTCCCCCCATAACAACAAATATTGTCAAGGTAAAGAATATTTCTTTCTTTTGCAGCCACACCCAGCATACTGTAACCATGACTCAGTCTTGTGTTCATCCTATGTAGCAAATGTATCAGCCTAATTTTGCAAGGGTAAGAATAAATAACCATTCTTTCTCCAGCTGGCAGAGTAATAGTCATAAATATTTTCTTCCAAAGCAAAACTATATAAAAATAGTCTGCAGTATATCCTACTCTTCTTAAAATGTCTGATTGTGATTGAAAATGTGAAGCCAAACTCTATTCTTATTTGCAGTTATTTAAATCTGGAACATATTCATTGACTTCAGTAAAGAGGTTCCAGATTTACCCTTCTTTAGGCAGAATTTGGCTTAAGTTCTTATGGTTAAAATTTTTTTCACAGGGCTATAACATTTAAAATTCATGTAGTACAAAAAATTCTGAAGCAAAACTTTTGTTCCTATATTAAACTCTTGTAAAACACCCACTGCGCATGCCCAGAGTGCTATGAGAATATCAGGGAAATGTAGGACTTTGTGCTTCTTATATGTCCAAATCTCAAATAACTTTGAAATCAGTCTTATTTATAAGCTGGAAAACCGTGACTGGTTTGTCAAGTAATCATAACAGGTCACAATCTTTTTTGCCTCAGGAACAAAACTAAGGGATCTTCTTAATATACAGTTAGTACACAAAGCTATTCCTCTTCTAAAGAAATCTTCTAAAGATCAGATCTTGCAAACATTTAGACATGTGCCTAAAGTTTAGTAGGTAAGCAGTTTTTATTCAATTCAATGGAACTACTCTTGTATAATGGTTACTTGTAAATTGAAGTCCTTTGAGAACACATAGACATATATAAAATACCATTATTTGCAGTCATAGTATCTACATTAATATGCATTTTCATATGGGTATGCTGATCTGTAACTAGTCTAGTCTAGCCTTATGCATAATAGTGTTGCTAATGATGATAATGAAGAAAATACAGGAGCCTGGTCTAAACATCTACAGAATGTACAATAAGACATAAACCAGTATGAAGTTAAAACAGGGTGATGAACTTGCAGGGAAATTTTTTAGTATGTGATATGAGGATAGAAAAGATATGAAAGGGAGAAACAAAAGCTACGAACAGTAATAGAATTGCCTAGGTTAATTGATATAAAGTAATACCTAGTGTTTGCAGTCAGTTGTTAGATAAGATTGATTTTCCTGGCTACTGCTGTTGTGTCAATATTCTGCACCACAAATGGACAGAGTTAGATGTAATATATGTGGTAATAAACTTGCCATTTAGTTTATGTTCTCTTGATACATCAGAAGTAATTTACTAGATACTTGAATGATCACAGTCCTCCCAAGAAAGGTGACACAAACACTACTGAGGAAGAGGTATGTTGATCCCTGTTTACAATTTTCTGTTAATATAGATTATAGAATTCACACCAACTAAGATCAAAACCAATCAACACACTTCCTTAGCTTTCCTGAACCCATTTTTTGGAACCTCACTAAAGCCAGTGTGGAGTTTGACATTGGTACCTTAAAGTATAGACCTTCAGTTCACTTCAGTGGTTAAAAATGTTTTTATCTCTCATGTTATGATATATCAAATTTATGTCACTGAAGGGGAAATATAGATACATAAATAGTACGCCCTTATTCCTTATGAATAATATGTGTAAACTGAAATGAAATAAAACAATATGTTGGACAGTAAAATAATGGAGACTTTTGTTATTTTAAATAGTTAACATCTTTGCTATGTACAAGTGTTTAAATAAATATATAGCCCAACTATTCTTCTAACTTGTTTTTTATTTAGATAGTATGTATATTTCTCTTTTAATATATTTATTTAATATTTGTATCTCCCATTAGACTCCTTAAAAGCAAATATTCTAAAAGCTCTGTTAATTCTTTAAAATAAATATACAAAGTCTCTTACTTTAAAATAGAACAGTGTTGTTTAGTCTAAGACATCTGTGACAACAAAAAAATTGAAAATGGCATAAAAGCACTCCACTTTGTCTTTTTAGCTTACTAACAGAAAATCATATGAATTTGTATGTCAGGAAAAGAAGACCACCACAACTCTTTTAAGAGCTGTGTTATTTCTGTATAAAATGTATCTTTAATGAAAAATTCAGCTAAAGTTACAATTTTGTCTGAGATGGTAAATTGAAACCTTTTTCAGAGAGGTGGACTCAGTTAAAATAAACTACTGCATTAGTCACAGAAATCACAAATATTCTTTCAGTACTAGAAAGAAAAGTGTTCTACTGGCATGGAAAATTTCTAGATCTCAGTAAGACCAAGGAAGCAGCTTGTTTTCTGAGATGTGAAACAGTGCTTATGCCTCTTCTTTTCTCCCCTTCTCATATAAAAGAAAAACATAAAAGGAATAAAGTAAAACTATCTTCTTTCTTCCTATTATGAGACTAATTACAGTGCAGCTATGTGAAATTAATATTGTATCAAATAAAAATAACTATTTTCACAAAATAAAACCAAAACCATTGCAAACTAGAATATACACAAGCAATGCCAAACACAGCAAAGAGACCATAGTAGGACCATAATGCTTATCTTATTTACACCACTGTGCCTTCATTGTCCCAAATAATTGTGAAGGGGAAGCACAACAAATCTGTTGGAGTTTTCTGATGCAGTCATGCATAAGAACAGCTCTTAATTGTAATCCCACTTTAGATCCTAGCCTTGGATCAGTATTTCTGTGGATTGCTTTTGATTTACATCTGCTCCCATTCCAGCTGTCATGGCTTGCTCCTTAGTCTGTCAACTGTTTTGTAATTCAGCTTCATGGACAATGCAGTGTGATCCATTGGCTTCCATACTTTCTAATTACTCTTCCTAATGTTGCACCACCTGACATGCAGTGAGATGAAGAATATAGCATTCCAGACAGAGGTCTTCTAAGATTTTGGTTGACAATGGCATGTACAGATATGCTAGTCTTGCAGACTCTGAGCCAGTTTCTGCCTCATGTTTGAGACCTCTCCCAAATGGAAGTTTCCTGATGATTATACATGACTAATTTTAAAAGATACTATCACAATATACTGCCTCTGTCATTTCCCGTTAAAAATATCTCAGACAAATAATGTCCTCATCATTAGGCCTGAGGCATACTTCTGACAACCTACTGTTTATACCTGTGTAGGTTAGAGATTGTTAACACTTAACTCATCTGAGCTCAGTCCTTATCACCGGCTCAGTCTGGTTGTGAATACCTGCCTAAGATTGTCATGCAGGTCTCTATATTGTGTGGTATAAACCATTTCTCTGCTTTGTTTGGCACAGCAGCCTCTTTATACTTTTAAAAATTCTACTCTTATGTAAATTTACTGACACCTTGAGAATCATAACAGTGTGTGTCACATAGAAAAAGTTATTCTTCATGTCCTACTTGTGAACAGATTTTCAGGAAAGTAGTAAATACTTGTCAGTGATGCAGTCTTCTTCAAAAATGTTTATGATATGTTGTGTATCCATCTCAAGAAGCATTGGCTTAGGCATCTGACCAGTTTTGGGGGAATTATCATTATCTAGACCTGGAATGAATATATATCATTCCCTATGACTTCAAAAATATATCCATTCAAATTGAGTTACAGGTATTCTGTAATTCATTGGAATCCCTTGTCTTTTAAATATGCTTTTCAACAATGATGGAATGTATTCACTTGTTCAAGAGAAAATGGACTTAACTGAAATGTGGAACAGCTTTCCAAGATTCTCTCCAAAAGCTAATCACAAGAGTGCTTGTGTTGGAAGACCATACTGCTTTATGTAATTGTTAATTAGAGATTTTTTCATAACAGGACATATTTTTGATTAATTGTCCTCTACTTCTGATCTAGTAATAAATTGATTTGCTTTTTTAAGTTATATCTACTTAAGCAATACACGATCTGCCCAGTACAAGATCTTGTGCTTTGGAAGCCTTGCTATAACTATGGAAATAGTGAAGCACATAGTCATCTGCTACCTACAATCTGTGTTGTAATAAAATAGTATTTTCCACAGGCTCAGGCAATTTGGGTTCCTCTGGTAATCTGCTCCACAACAATCTGGCCTTACAGTTTTCTGTAAGGTTTGCATTGCAGGATTTTTTATGTGTGCGTCCTTGTATATGCTCACCTAATTTGTACTCAGTGCAAGAGTTGAACCTCATAACATAGATCAATGTTTTTAGCATTCCGTACAAATGTTTTTAGCATCCTGTACAGTATACCATTAGATGTTGTTCATAGTAATGTAACAGCAAAGCACCTCTCTATTACATCTGTCCCATGTTCTGCTATTGAAACTTTGTGTGTTATAGTTCCTCCTGGGAAACATGGCAGCATAGTAGCCAGGTTTTCCTTCTTGGTTTCTATAAAATTTCATTCTGCTTTAGTATTTATAGTAAAGAAGTTCCTAATCTATCTTCACATGTCCAACTGCATGATGACTGGGCCAGGGAGATTAGTCTAGAAAAGTATAGAGCACACAAAAAGCAATGTGATGATTGGAAAGTCAGACAATAGAAGAGTTAATGCTATGAATTTATGTCCATTTATTGGACAGTAAGCACTGCAGTCACACATAACAGCACTGTATCTAGTTGCTGCAGAGCTCCATCATGTTTCTCTCACCACTGCCAAGTTATCCTGTTGTCTCAGCAGAGCTGTCTTCCCTTGGGTGCCCTCTGTGGTTAGTCTAATTATCTGCAGAATCTTTTGTAGAGCTTGTACTATAAAATTTTCATTTTCGCTACTGCTGAAGTCTTCATCTTTGCTGTCATCTGTCTAGATTCCTTTTGTATTTACCATCTTTCAGCCTTCACTTGAATTGAATTAATATTTTCTACTTGGATCTTTGCCTTCTCTTTCTTCTGTTTCTGATCATGTTCCACCTTGATTGACACTGTAATTATCATGTCCCCAGCTATTATGTGGATGTCTATAATAACTCCATATGTTTCACTGTTGCTTTGTTGAAACAATTTCCTCATTGCCCTTGTTCCAAAAGCTAGATGTTATCTATCTTGTAGCTGCCTCAGGAGTTCCATAGTCTAGATGATTCCTCATTTAAACATACGTGCCAATATCAGTTGTTTTTTTTGTCTAGAAGAGTAAATATGTTTTCACCAAGTAGTTCATGCTGAACATCTGTTTGTGAACAAATGGAATAATGCTTAGAAAAGTCATGTTAAAATGTCTGGGATTAAGATAAATTACATTTTTTTTAGCTATGACTAAATTATAAACCTCTGTGAATACGTTCATTTTAGCCTTGACCTTCATTTACGAGATGCTTGGGTACAATTTTGAGTCTGTCTCCTGCAAAGAGGCAATTTTTCTGGCCAAGCTGGCTAATAGTGATTGACATATGTACTCTGCTGGCATATTTACAGGCCTGCAAGGGCTTCTTGAATCATACAATCAGATTTTTCTGTGTGGTGCTGGCTGCCTTAATACTCAACACTTGTACTAAGGTATTGCGGTTTCTCAGTCTAACATGAGACAAAGTGCTGAAGACTTGACCTTAAATGGTGTTCAAGGGATTTTGCTTGGAATTGCCATCTGTTATAAGTGTAACACCAAAGTAGGTGGGACCCTGGCATCTGACTCAAAAGTTGAACTGAGAAAAACTTAACTTCAGGGCCAGTAACAGTCTTGATTATTAAAATGTGGAAACCTGAGATTTGCTGTACATACTGAACTCCTTTTCCTGCTCAGCATTATTCTCTTCTGGTTGCAGGTTTAATCAGATTCAGTTTCATCCATGCATTTTGATTATTACCATACAGGTAAACTTAGTTCAACTCTGCATATGAAAGTGTCATTATTTAATTTTATAATTTTGCAACATGCTACTCTGAAGGCTGAGCAAAACATAGTACTTGTAACCTATAGCACACATGCACTGTTCCTCTGTGTGAGCTATTGAAGTCTCTCTTATCTGATTATGTCTACATTAGCCAGTAGCAAGTTTCTAAGGACACCCACACAATATGTGTTTGCAGTAGGGAGAGGTTATTTCACATTAGCTCTAGGTTTGCATGAACTGAATCCCTGTTACCAGCTGAAGTGTATTAGACAGAATTGCATCAGGTGAAGTCCTGCACTGTATCTCAGTCTCATCCAAAAGAAAATCAATTAATGTACTCTGATACTGCCCTAGAATGCAAACCACTGTGTAGTAATTGGAGACAACTGGGGGATTTGCTTCACAAGAGCACTTTTGGTCTGAAATAGAATGCTGCTGTAGAGGTAACCTCTGAATCTCAAATGTTGTGACACTCTCTAGGATTCTTTGAACTGGCAAGAATTGTAAGGGTGGAACAAGATTTCTATTTTGGTGCCTCTGTCTTATAAGATCATGCTAATCACTATTAATTTTTTCCATTCCAAATCACTATCTGTGACAGTCTTTTCTAAAGCCTCCTATTCCTGTCTCCTGCTTCATCCTGACTACATCTTTTCTTGGTATTTCCAATAACATAATGTCTTGCCTTTTACGTCTGCTCTGTTACAAACTTGTGTTACTGCTTTTTTCCTATACGTAAAAATTGATGTCTGTAATTACCCTGAAGACTTTATCAGAATCAAAACATATTCATAACCATTATACATAATGAAAGGCTGTTATGAGCTTTGAGAATCTTGGGAATTAAAACAGAGCTTTTAAATCCCTTAGTATATTGTTTCCTGGAGCCTTGAGCTGAATGAGGAGTACTGGTCCAATCACCTCCACTTCTCTGTAAAAATGCCAAGAAGAAATTAGGCTAGGAATGGCTTACAGTTCTTCCAGTGTATTTTTTTAATATTGCTTTTAAGTTTATTTGTGTTATTTTTTTATTTTATTTTGTCATATGTCTATAGTCTCAGACAAAATAACCTCTTCTTCCTTTAACCCAATCGGTGTCACTTCTGACACAATGTTTCCTGGCTATTGGCTTTCCATACTACATGATTTCAGAGTGAGACCAAATGATGTTCAAAACTTCTCTTGCCAAATGGCATACTCTACCTCTAGTCCTCCAGACTAAGCATGTTTCATATAAGAGCTGCTTCCAACTTCTTCCTCTAACAGAACCTTTGTTATTAGAAATGACTTATTGTAATGCAACATCGTTACAGTATAATACACTTGTGTTAACTTAGTTTTTTGGGGTGCATTTATACCTCTATATTTAGTATAGAGGAGAAAAAATCAGATCCCCTGTTTGTGTTGGAGCACAGGACATCCTTGAAAAAGATGTAGCATACATGTTACTTCACTCATTTAAATAGCCTTATGCTGTTGAATAGGTGACCCAGGTAAGCAAAATATTTAAAAACTTAAGTACTTACTGGACGAGAATCTTAGTGTGTGTTAAATTAGATGAGGGTAGAAATCTGGATCAATATAAATACAATACTCTGGGAAGATTCAGTATAGCTTCAATAAAGGGAAGTTCTGAATTGCAAACCTCTTGAAGGTCTTCAAAGGAATCAGCAAGTATGTAGCTATAGGTGATCTGGCTGATAGTTTACTTGTATATGTCCAAAGGCTTGTAGGGTAACTAAGTAGTCATAGAACAAGAGGGAAGGTCCCACTGATAAATTGCTGGTTAAAAGATAACCAAAAAGGAATAAATATTTCTTTCTTACAAGAGAAAGAGGTTACCACTGTAGTTCCACTGCAGCTGTGCTCAGCAACATATTTATAAATGATTTAGAAAACAGTATTATCGGTGGGTGAGACAGTTTTCGAACAATATTGTTTACTAGGGCATTTGAAGACAGCTAAAAGACCTTAGAAGTCTAAGTGACTATGCAATGAAGGGGCAGTTGACATTCATTGTAAATATATGCAACATGATGCACATGAGGAAAAACAATCCTAACTTCACATGTGACAGTCTGCAACTTTGCCATTACCACTCACATGTGAACTGGTGCTACGATAAATAGTTCTGTCAAAACATCGGCTTAATGTTCAGCAGTGGAGAAAAAGGAATGTTAAGAATTATTACAAAAGGAAGAAAGAGCAAATGCTAAATAAATATTTATGCGACTTTGTAAATATATGCTTCATCTTCTCCCAGAAGACTGATTTTTCCTCATCTCACTACAGCAGAATATAGGCCTACAGCAGAAATAGTAAAAATTCAAAGAACAACAAGGATAATCAAAGATATAGTATAGCTTCAGCATGAGTAGTGATTAAACTGAATGATTTTTGACTAAAAGAGAGATGACTGGATAGGCATATGGTAAAGCTCTTCAAAATCATAAGTATCTGAGATAGTTGTGGAGAGACTGGAGAGACCTCTTCACTGTTTCTTACAGGACAAGAACTAGGGGCTAATGAATAAAGCCAGTATGACTCTAGTTTAAAACAGAAGGAGGTGGTTGATCAAGCACTGGGGTTGTATGTCTTTTGAACTTTTTGCCAAAGGATATTTTATAGTAAAAAAATTAACATGGGCTCAGGCAGACAACTGTAAATATACTTAGAAATGTGGTGCAAGTACTTGGGAGAGGTTATTAAATAGATAAACTACATCAGGTTCAAAAAAATTCCATAAACTGGAAACAGTTGAGGCCAGGAAAGTGTTAAAGAAAATACAATCTGTGCTTGCCCTGTACTTGCTTTTCCCTAGCTACTTCCTTTGTCTTTTAGAATCAGGATACTGGGACACTAACATTACTCTGAACCTATGGTCTTATAGTTTTCAGTACTTCAGTTCTCATTCATTCATTATTTATATTGTCTACTTACTACTTACTTGTATCTATTCTTGTAAATAAAATCAGTTTCTGCATTAGTACATTTCAGTATACATTAGTACATCTTCATTAGTACATATCAGTCACTTTATTGAAACTGATTAATTTACACTGACATTCTTAACAAATTTGTCCAAATTTGGTTCTCTGTTACGTACAAGCAGTCTGCCAACCTCTCTGATTAACATGTTTTAAAGGAGAAAAGTGTCAAAGAAAGTTATTCATGTGATTAATGAGGAATGTGAATAAACCCCATGTACTTACATACTGGAAGTTACTGGATGAACTTTGCCATTAAACTAAGTTAATTAAACTTATATGTAAAAAAGTCCATTTAATAATTATTGCATATGAATTGTTATGTGCAGTTGTTTCTTCTAGGTTTATACTGACTTTGCTTGCTCTATTCAGGAGCCATGGTAAAGGTGTGGTACTGTGGGATAAAGTACAGAGTTGGTTTAAACCTTTAGTCAGAGTGTACCTAGAGGCATGATCTGAGAAAAATTTTATCCGAAAGCAACACAGATGTTAACTTCGTTCCATGTCAGAGTCTCTTGAAAAGGAAAAGGGAACTTGTTAGTATTTACTAAACAGTAATAATTTCAGACTACTACGAGAGCAGCCATCAGACTTCATACTCTTACCAACTCAATGCAACCACCACTCCAAAAAACATAATTATAAAAACCTTAGACTGGCTTTCATTATTAAGTAAGCTTTTACTTCAGGGTAATTACTACAAGCAAAATGCATGCAGTGACTAGGAACTTCATTTTTTCTACCAGTTAAGTAAATATATATATAAAAAAGAGAGACCTGAAGGCATACTGCTGACCTAATCTGTTTTACCTAAAGGCAAAACTGAAGAATCTTGCCTCTACTAAGCCTTTACTTCAGCATAAATCTGTAACTCTGGATGTAAAGATAAAGCAAAGCAAAAACAACAATAAAAAACAATCCCTCTCAAATTACCATTTTCTAAAATAATAAAGCAGGAAATTATCTTCACTGAAAAACAAAATAAACCCCAAACCCCCAGGATTCCAGGAACATTACATATGTATGTTTCATTTGGAAAATCAGGCAAATCACCAGAATCCTGGCTTAGATTTTTAAAAGAATGTAAATTTGCAGGTTGCTTGCCAGGAAAAAAATAATTTAAAAAGCCCTATACGATTCAGTCTAATTAGCAAATTTTGCCAAGAATGGTCCTTGACAAAGAACCAATATCTATCCCCACAGATAGTCGTGTCCCCCCCCCCCGCCCCCAGGGGTCATTATGAGTTATTTGCATCCTAACAGTTTGAGAAATTTCCTTCTTTTGTAACACTAAGATGATAAAGATCACCAGACTATTCTCAAAGTAATCATTAGTAGACTTCTTTGTTTTTGGATTAGTCCTAATTTAGACCTCAGGTAAACAAATGAGCTATCTCATATATCTTGTTTTCTCAAAAAAATCAATGTGTTCATTACTCAGTTTAGCTAGTATATGATAACTAAGATTACCAGTATGAGGTAAAGTCCTAATGAACATACTCCATAATTTCAACATGAATTTGGACATTAAGGTGGACCTTTGCTGCAGCACAATCTGCTATGGAGAATTACTAATGTGTGAAAGCTGCAAATTACCTGTCTTCATTAGGAATTTATTAGGCGTTTGTTACCATAGGTGGAGACACACCTAGTTTCCTAGTGAAGACACATCTTCCATGGAAATGGCTTCCATGCTTGGAAAAGGTTTTGCTAGCTGCAGGCAGGCAAGAAAGTAAGCAAGCAGGCAGACTCAGGCACACAGAGCTTACAGTCATTTGGACTACTTGCCTGCTTCAAATTAAGCAGCTGCTAAATGCTTTGTGGCTCACAGCCTACATTTTGGAATTTGAGGCCCTTCCCCCATCCCCCATCAGTTCGAGGGAGCCTGCTGTCAAGACCTTTATGAAGATGGGGTTATGCAGACCTTTCATTTTTTGCTTAGAGAGCTATATACAGAAGGGTTTTGTTTAATTTATATAGCTAATATTTCTCTTTTCAGCAAGAGGTTGCTTATTTTTGTTTGGTTTAGTGGGTTTTTTTGTTTGTTCATTTGCTTGACAGTGTGTTCATGTCATAGAAAGTTTGTGGAACCTAAAGAAAAAAATGTTAATGATGCTACAGGGTAGATAAATAACACAGCTAAGACTGTTGAGAAAACTGACAGGAACCAGTATCTAAACAAAACTAGTGGGTTTTTACTTGTTTTCAAGAAAGTTAACTGAAAACAAATTTAGCAAATGGCAAGATTCCAAATGCTGTAGCTAGAACATGCCATAATTAATCTTATAATTTTTTTCTGATGTATGACAGATAATGATTCATTTTGCAATAACTTTAATATAATGCATGACTGCTCCCTTTCTTTTTTGTCATGGAAGACGGAAAAACAACAACATAGGAAAATATTGTCTCGCTATGCCAGTTATGACTGTGAGAAGGCAGGGGATATAGGGATGGATTGAGAGTGTAGAAAGGTACATCTCTCGCAATTAGGGCAGACAGATTGTCTTGACAGAAATTGTCAATCTAATTGCACCTTTTCTATGCCAATCATATAGTGGTAACTTGCCCATAGCCCCACATATGTTTCCAGCCTCCTAATAATACAGAGTGAAATTCTTGACCTCTTGCAAAATAAGGGCTGCCTTCTGCAGGCTTGTAGGAATAACAAAGATTTCAAGTAGTTAATATATGTGCTGCTGTTTATGTACATGTATATAAACACACACACACATAAACATACATGTACATAGATGTATGTAAACAATACAATTCAAAATAATTAGGAGATATTTAGCAATTTGTTTTCTCACCTTGTCTTATGAGTATCAATAATTCAACAAATTAATACAAAACAAACTGATAAAAAATGGCTTAAGAATTAATCTAGTAAATGAAATTAACAGAAACTATTAATTTAATTAATACTAATTATAAAACAACATCTTATAGTCTTAAGATTATATAAATGGATTTCTTTTTTTCTCCTCTGTTTTCACAGACCATGTGTTTTGAATCAATGGTTCCATAGCAGCAGGTCAGTCTGTTATCAGTTATCTAATTATGTTTAACATTTCATTTTAATTATCACTGTAACCTTTAGCATGACAGACTATATTTCCCAAATAGAGGGATCCGTCCTGGTTTTAATGCAGGTGTTCTGAAGAGTCTCACATTTTCAGATCAATAATTGTGGTGAAAACAAGACGTAGTTTACATTGCTTCTTCAAGGTTCAATTCTACATGTGCTGAAGTTAATTTAATATACTTCATTACTAGCACATCTTGGAACAATATTTTGACTCCCTATTGCTCTGGGAGGATAGAGAGGGCTCTTAACTCTGATTCAAGAAGAAAGACAACAAATGTAGAATACATGGAGCCCTTTAAGAGATTTTTTTTTTTTAAAATCAAAATCCAGTTGTCATATACAGGCATCTATACAAAACCGGCAATAGAGAGACTTTGATACCCATGAAGGTATCCTACAAACTGAAATGAATGTTTATATGTGTACTAAATTTATGAAAGTTCTTTACCTGAGCAGAAAGAAAAGTATGCTAAGACAGGACTATGGAGTCAAGTTCATTTAGTTCTTGTGATAGTAAGACATCTTGGTCTAAAACAAGCTGCTTGACCTGCTCTGACTTGTGTAGGCTGCAACAAGTTGTTATAAGATCTCTAGCTTATCACAGTTTCTCTGTCAGTAAAATCTGGGTAACAAAAACCACTCTGCTTCACATTAGCACTTGGAGGATGCTTGTACAACAAGGTGGGGTGTACAGAATCCACCTCTGCTCGCACTGGTGTTCCAGTCAGGTGAGTGAGATGATTGCTCAAAATATACTCTGGCTTTACACAGAGCAGAATGATGCCATAAATGTGGCAGATAAGTTTTTTGTCTTTGTGCATTTCATTTGACAACTGCCATGTACTCTTGTTTGCACTGAAATAGCAGTTAATATCAGTGTGGGATAAATCATGCCCTTATGTTTTCTTATCTAAGTGATCTACCTACTGGGCCTAGTGAAAAGCAAATATGAGTGAAACAGTAACTGCCAAAGAGGGACAGTTTTGCTGTAATAACTGTACACATGGGTACACAGGTCTTTTGCAGGAAAGTGTTGAGTACGTCCAGGAGTAGAGTTATGTAAATTGATCTGATACTGTATCCTGCCCAAATATTTTTATTGTGCTACACACCTTGCTTTAAGCAGTATTGTTTGTCTGCAGAATGTAAGATACACCTACCCAAATGTAAGGTCAAGTAAGTGTCCCTTTTTTTTTTTTAAAGGAGTCAGGTAATTTTTTTAAAAAGTAAGCATCAGCAACAGTCTCTCACAAAAAAAGGTGTGCATATGAACTGTTCAGTAGAGATGCTTTTTGAAAGAATATTAAACTGGCATACAGCATAAAGGAGATAGCTGAATGCTGTTTATGTGTCCTCATTTAGAACCAGAACATTTTGTTATTAACCTTATTTTGGATGTTGTGTTGTTATCATGCTAATACGGTGTTTCTACTTATAGAAAAATAAGTATACTTATCTTTTGCCTTGTGTTTTCCTTTGTGTGTAAAACAAAGCTTTAAATTAATTTGACTCTCAGTTTCTCTTGGGTTTCCTTGAAATTACAAGTCTGTATGTTATTTTATGAATTGAAAATAAAAGGGCTTATTTAAAATATTGACTTTTTTTACAATTTTTTTACACTTTTTTTGGTAAAAAGTCCAAACCCATTGTTTGTGGTGGTCAAATTGTCCAATAAACAGGGCTTTTCTATGTAGAAGGCTATGTTTATGTTCATATAGCCATTCCAGGTTTTAAAATGCAGAGTAATTATCCGCTAAGGGTCATATCACATCAGTGGTAGAGCCAATGCTCTAAATTAAAGTCCTGTATACAGAGACTTCAAAAATCTAGATCATACAATACCTAGTAGTTTCATTTAGTTTGTGTAATGGCTAAATACTAACTGGTGAGACTGAATCATCATGGAATCTCTGGAGAGAACTGAATTAAATACGAACTTCCATATAGGGTGAAGCCTCATCCTTGCAGTTTGCCCAGCAATTTATATACTTGAATGTGTATGGGACCTGATGCAGTTGTGAACCAGCTTGTTTGATAGTTCTATATATGCCTCAGTTTGTTTTTTAGTTAGAGATATAGAGGAAATTCCTGCTTTTAGTGATATATTTGGAATTTCAGAAAGGACATACGATACTTTTTTGGCTGGTTTGTGACTATATAAATCAGCCGAAGAAAAAAAGTATGTGATACTGAGATATTCATTGTGTTTTAGAGCCTATATCTAAGATCAATAGTAGTAAGATTCAGTAGCAATAACACTGCTGAATCAAACCCAGGGCAGTGGGGGAAGCTTTGTGTGTTTTGGAAGTTATACAGCTGATAAGATTAGAAACTGGAATGTGTCCAGTAAATTCAGACAGCAGTGACCTTAATATCACAGTGAATGGATGTTTTTTTCTTGGGTTATGCTGTTATATGCTGTTTCTCAATATACAGAGATAAACCATATGTGTTTGAGAAGCTAACACTAGATTAAGGAACTAACCACAAGAGAAAAGATGAAGTGTTATGAGAAACAAGTGCTTTTCCATTGCAATATTTTACTTAGTTCTGCCTTACAAAACAAAAGATGTTCTCATGGCCAGGAAATTTTTAGGAATACAAAGTCACAGAAGACAAAAAAAGACATTACGTAATATATTTGAAGGTGAAAAGAGGCTGTCTTTTTTAAATGGAGAAAAGTTCATACACAAAATCAAGTTGGAATTTCAGCATATGATACCACTGATGCTATTTTTTAGATAGTATGTCACTAGTGGTGTGCATTGTAGATATTAGCAATGACAAGTAGCAATATGAGCTTTCCATGCACTTGCTTCTGGAGCGCATAAACAAGATCTCTGGAGAATTTATACTGTAGTTACTAGCACCATTTCAAGAATGTGCTATATGTCTTTGACACAGTTTTGCTGAAGCAACCTAGAATTTTTACAGGTACACAGAAAAGTGACAGTTGTGCTAAGAGTCTGATTTTATTTTATTTTAAGGCAATTTGGTACTCTTAACTTACAGATGTTTATGTAACAAGTGACCTGAGGTATTTAAAGAATGTATGTTACTGTAATTTAGGTTTTTTACATGTATGAATGCTCAGCAACAAAACAAAACAAAACCCCATGTTGTACCATGAAAACAATCCATATCTAAGAAATTCCTGGTGTCATAGTAAGTCATAACTTCTGAATTCCAGTCAAAAGCATTTTTCATGCAATGCATAGTTAGATGATGAAACTCTGTCCTACAGATGATGTAGATACCAAAATTTTTATCTGCTCCAAGGGAAGCTTGAACAAGTTCATAGGATAAAACTCCATTAGGGATTTCTAAATAAACAGAAATCACCTACAGCTTGGAAATACCTGCACACAATCAGCAATCAGGAATACTCACAGGAAGTATGTTGCGTGCTTTTCCTGTTCTTACACTTTTTCTAAGCATGTACTATTGGCTCTTGTCACAGACAGAATACTGGACTACATGAACCTGTGGTCTAAGGTAGCATGGCTCACTTATATTTAAATCCTGCTTCTTAGCCTTTAGAAAATTCTAGATTTGTATTTGTTATTTATTATTGTCAGAACCAAGATAAAATATAATTTTGCTCCATTCCAGAGTAATTTTTACAAACCTGTCAAGTAGGATAGGAGTAGACCTGATTTCACATAATTTCTCCGAGTTTTTGTCATGGTCTGTTAAAGTGCAAGTTCAGCCTTGCAGGTGGACTCTTCCTACCATCCATATTGTTATACAGATGAAATTTACAAAGAAGATAGACTCCTGATGTAAAAAAATATGATTATGGAAAGTATGAGCAACAGAGTAGTTGCACATTGCCCTGAATAGTAGTTCTTATTTTCAATGTTGTTAGAAATCTATTTATTATTATTGTTCTTTTGAAAAACAATTAACTCTCAATATGGCTCGCTTGAGCTGGGAAGGCAAAGTGCAACAAGGTATTGTCAAAGACTAACTTCAGCCTCTGATTCTAACTTAGAGAAAGGTTATTGTTTTCTTTAGAGGGAAAATACCTCTCTGTGGTATGACATTTTCTTTCCATCAATATTTCTTAAGTATTTTGGTAGAGGAATTAACTTCTTGTCAATTATGACATATGTCATGTCTATAGGAAACTGCTGAATTTATAAAAAGCCGAATTTGAAGGGCAGCAATAATGAGATGATTTGTTATAGTTATCACTGGGATTGTAAAAACTGAAGTAATCTTGCTTTATGCAGTCCCCAGGCAAAGATGCCGTTAGTATGAACAGAATCTTATATATGAGTCCTGTAAAAGAAATTAAAATCCTATTATGGTTTCAATTTCTTAATGTTTTCAACTGGACTGATTACTTTCTTTGTCTAATAGCATCAAATAGTTATCTATAATAGTAATGATGGGCACAAAATGGCAAGAGCATAGCATAGCAAATCTTGGAGCTAATGATGTTTTGAACCAAGAAGCGTATCTTTTATTTTTGGAACTCAGCAGACACAACTAGTCACGTGTATCAGTAATTCATCAGTTTCATGTATGTTTTAACAAGAACTAAATGTGATTTCAAACACACAGTCACTATCATCATATTACAGTTCAGAGAAAGCTTCTTTCCTTAATATTTTTTTTCAGGGGAAACAAAATTATCAGCAAGCATTTTAATACCCCATTTTCCAAGGCAATAGCTTGATATATTTCTGAGTCAACTGGAAACACTCTTGGCAAGTTTACTGAGTATAAATGTAACATATAACAATTATCTTATTGTACTTCTGGTTTTCATACTGTCCACAAGAATATGTACACAAGTGGGGGCAAAGAGAATTCTAAATTTAAGAGATCACTTTAGGCTTGAGAGATGTTTGTTTTAACTGAGCAGAAGACCACAAGAAATAAGCCTATTTTGCAGAATCTTTTGTATAACATTTTCTTCTTCCATCACATGAATTTTCAGGGTGAAAGAGTTCACCATCTTCTTCTCCTAGACCATGTGAAACAAGCTATTTATCCCAGGTAGGAAGGCTCTTCAGTGGCACCAAAACCTGCCTCTTATGTGGTTTTGAGGTAACAGGATCAAGCAAGAGAAAGTAGTCCATCAGCTCTCTGATACAAAGCTGACAAATCATTCAAGTGAGCAGATGAGCTGGTGAGGTAATGGTAACACAGAAGAAAAAGGTTCAGGAGAAGTAATCTGTCTCTATACTACAGTTATATTTTATTTCTCTCAAGTACAACACCACAGTCTGCCACCCCTCCAAAGATTTGAAGTCAAATTCTTGTATACTAACTTCCTGGACTATCTTCTCTCTTAAAAGACACTCTTCAAGGAATCTAGCAAATATCAATTTTGCAGTGAATGGGAAAGACAGCTTATTCAGACTTTTCCAGGGTAAAAGCTAAAAACAAATGAAACCAAACAAAAACAAAAAAAAGGAAACAACAAATAAATGAAATCTTTCTGCTTTTTCAAGGAAAAAATTCTGAATTATCCAAAGAGAATAATTCAAGTTTCAAAATCCTCCGCTTCCACAGGGCATTTCAGCCATAAATTTGGCCCCCAATTTTTCTCCACTCTCACAGCAATCCCCTTTCTGATGCTCTGTATTCTGAAAAGCAATTGCCATGATTTTAAGAAAGCAAGGTTTAAAGCTCTGTGCCATACCAAAAAATGGCTTTCTAAAATTGTACAAGTACTTGCATTCAGACCTTTTAAGAAAAGTGAATTTTATGATGGTTTTTTTTGGTCATAAAACACTCCTAAACATCTCCTGTCATGCAGATGTCAAAAAGGGATGATATTCATGAGACAAATTCACATTTGAGTGTGGCAGTTTGAGGAAGCGGCAGCAAGTGCAGAATACAACTAAAGATACAAGAAGAGAAAGAAGACCAAAGGTCACTAGCTTTGGTTACACTGATAGGGAAGTTGGTATCTATAACTTGTATTTTGGACTTTCATGTTTACTGTAGTGTGAGATAAAGCTTTTTGAAGTCATATGAAGACACAAAGGATTACCACTGACACTGTGTGAAAGAGGAACCAAAAGAAGCAGCTGTTCTGACTGTAAGCATCATAAATTTTACACAGAAATTTGTTTCCAGACTTTTCCATATATTTTCTAAGATAAAAAAAATCATAAGTTTGTAGTTTAGAGTAGATCTAATGAAGGAAGGGAAAGGGAATATTTATCACTTGCAATTGGATGACAGAAGAATTTCAGCCCAGACATTATAAAAGTGGAGGTATATCTGG
Organism: Elanus axillaris; assembly: GCA_026212715.1. NCBI lineage: Eukaryota > Metazoa > Chordata > Aves > Accipitriformes > Accipitridae > Elanus > Elanus axillaris. The sequence continues at coordinate 613,883 of JANZLQ010000056.1, read as the reverse complement.
GATTTCCATTATCTTCAGCCAGTGTTTCTTAAGAACAAGTCATGTGTTTAGACTCCATCCAGTCTGACTCATAACAAAGCACAACAATATTTCCTCAGTACACCTCCAGCACTTGTGCTTTTCATGTAATTCCCTTCACAGTGGGAAACCTCTAAACAAAAATAACTATGGAATTGGAAACTAAAGAGTTTAGGGGAAATTGAATTGTATAGTACTCACAAAAATTTGATTGCAATCAGAGCACAAAATCATAGCTTGATATGTAGACCTATGGGTCTGATTATAACTAGTAATTTTAGCATTCCAGAAAAAGAGAGCATTTCATTCTTTGGCAAAGAACTCTTATAAGTACAAAGAACATAACATTACCAAAAAGGACAACTAGAGAAGAAAACCAGTAAAATTGCCTTTTAATAGAACAATGCAGAACTGTATATGAATAGTCTGTTCTGGTTGGATTTGTTCTGTCATTTAGATGGGAAAAAACTCAAATAAATCAACACAAGCTTACCTTGTTGCATTGAAAAACAGAGTTATTAAAATGCATGGTAAGCAGCTGTTGAGTCATTAGAAAGAGAAGGGAAGATTGTCTCAACTATCTATGTCTTACTGGGTTTTTCTTTTGGAACTGGCTGAGACTATGCTGCTCTTGGTAATACCACTAAGCATAAAAAAGATGGATGAAGGCAGTAAAGTAAAACATTAAATGAATCCAATGTTTCTTGTGTTATCATTTCATCACTTAAGAACTTAAGGATTGACCCTGATGCTGCTATGAACTGAGTGTAAGGTCCCTTGTTGATCTCTTTTAGGGTTTTTCCCATTTTGAAATTTTAAAATAACAATTTCTCTTGGTAATTATTCATAATTCCTGTGTTCATAAATAGAAAAAAAGTTCCTTTTTTTTTCACAGAGGTACTGTAAAAATACAAATGGAGATTTTAGATAATGTGACCAGTATCATAGAAAAGACACTGTCTGTAAAACAGTTAGATACAATTAAAAAATGCAGAATGTAATGTAGAAAAACCTCAGCTTCTTTAGTGATGATGTCCAGATTCTATTTTGCAGTAGCAGTGATTGAACAGCTCAGGTTTAACTACCTGGGTGTGCCGGATATAACAAGCCACCCATTTTATCTGTGCCTCTCATGTGAGGCTTGAGGCAGTGGGTCTTCATAACAAAAGCAGTAGGCTGGCTAGAATTGTCCTGGAGGAAAGACCTTAATTAATACATGCTATTAAACATTGGCCACTTAGAACTCGATTTCTTTCAGTAACAGCTCTGTGGAAAGAAGAGAATACCCTAGTCCTGGATCTGTAATATGAAGTCCTGCCAGAGACTACTAGTTGAACTGTTCATATATTAATTCCTAGGATCATTTAAGTCATTTTAGGATCATAAAGTCCAGTTGTCTAAACTAACCCAGCTCATTTTGAGGAGAGCTGCTTAGGGACTTGAGAAACCAAGCTAACAGATCACTAGCCTGAGAAAGGCCTCAAGTAGGGACTTTGTCACCTGGTTCAAGCAATACCATAAATTCTTGTTCCTTCAGAAGTATCCAAGAAACCCTGCAGTACTATGGAGCAAATACTGTTGCTTCTTTTGGTAGTTAGCTTGGATGCTGTTTTGCATTAAGAGAGGCAATTCTTGGGATGAATATGATATGCATTGTTTCAGACCTGTTTAAGGAGTCCATTAAAAATTTTTTTTGGAATCAGTTTGTAGTTCTGAGCCAGTAGCTCTAGCCAGTTTTATTGTCTTCTGTTTTCTTTCCTTCTAACATTAAGTCTGAAAGAACAGTTACTGCACAGGCATTGTCGATAACAGGGCCTGTAAGAGACACCTGCTATTTATGTGATTATTATCCCAGAATAACCATGTCTATTTTTAATATACTCTGCTACATAATACAGACAATAAAAATTGTTGTTGCTGCTAAAGGGATGTACCATAAAATTAAATAATAAATGGAAATAAATTAGGATTATAGACATGATGCCAGTCACAATAAAGTAAATGACTCTTGTCACTAATGGGATTTAAGTGTTCAGCAGCCATTTGGTTATTTCTGTTTTGACATTTTATTAGTGGTGTGGGAATCTCACTTTAGATATCCAATTAAAAAATGCTAAGTCAATGAGCAGAGATACTTTCTATTTGTTTTTCTGTCTGCTACTTAAAAGTTTGAATAAACTGAATGAACACTTCACTAGTAATTATCTAAAGCCAAGACCAACTCTTATGTAGGAAAATGCTGAGCACCTAGATTCATTTAGAGATTTGTAATGGCTCATGATGGTCAAGGATGACTGTGGAATGAATATTTTGCTGTATTCCTGTATGTAGATAGACATAACTAGATAAAGTATTATTTCAGTGTAACTAAACAGCGTTATTATGGTTGGCTATTTGTCACGTTGATTGGCTAATTGTCACTAATATTAAGACTCCTACCAACCTGAGTTTTATAAGCCCTACTCAACATATCAACTTCTCTCATGAGAATTTCCTGTTGGTACAAGACAAGTCTAAACCGAGCAATTAAAGCAGTTTGTGTATACTCTTTCTCCTTCCCCTCCTTATCCAGAATAGAAAATCACCAACACCACAGGTATTTTTAGCTATAAATGTTAGTCATGGGGTTTGAAATATGAAATAAGTAATTCAGATCTTCTTTATATACATACAATGCACTCACAAATACATGCACTTTGTTACCTATCCAGCAGAAATTTAGATCTAAAGATTGATGTTTTAGTAGAAATACACTAAATGCAAATGAGTGCTTTTTTTGGGTATTACCCCAGACAAATTACCTCTCCTTCCTGCTCCTCAACATTTTGGCAGAATTATGGCCAAAATGGTGCTATTTCTCTTGAGAATAGTATTTTTCATCCCTTTTGAAGATTGTGAATGCAGTTTCAGATGACTGAACCGGTTGGAGAACATTTTACACTAATAGATGTAGCCTTGTCTCCCATGGTCCTGACTTTAAGCAGTTAGAATTGACTGTTCCTTCCCTGGTTTTACTGGTAAAACAGAAATAGTGAGCTTAGTGAGTTGATTTAGATTTCTGAAGGGTGGCCACAGAACTGATGTGAGAGAGAGGGCAGGGCTGTGTGTCTGGGCACCAGGGAGGAGAGTGGAAGGAATGAGATCACCTCTTTCACTGTCAGTGGGTTGCTGGACTGACTTGATTTTTATGACACTGTCTTGAGGACTATGCTGCACACAGCGTAGTGAGTTAGCACTGATTTCAGTAATTCTATCAACACTGTGACTGAACTAACAATAGTAAAAATGGGCCCCACTTGGCTTTCTTCTGACTAATTGTAAGTCCATGATAGAGCAGGAATTGAACATGTTCTCCAAAGCTGGTGCCCTAGTGAGTCACTCCTAAATTATACACTGTTTTTCAGGGTATACTAAAGTACACTAATTCCTAACTAGTTCCTGGAAAAATATATTTGTTCTTACTTTGCTGTTGTGTTTATCTAAAATAAAAATATTGTATAACAACTTAATGTCAATAAAAATACTGACTCAGGGCTATACACCCAAAGTACATATTTTCCTTTGCAGTGGCAAGGGGTTATAACATTTGATTCCTAGCCAACATTTCATATAACTCTATTTACTGTTCACATGTATATAATCCGATCAAATACTACACACTGTCATGGGTAAAATGCATTATACAATAACATGTAGTTTCTATGTACTGGAAATTTTATCTGCATATACATATTTGTGTGTATGTATGTGTACACGTGCATATTCATACAGTAATGGAAAAAATGGACTACAAGTAAATTACTTAGTCTTTGAGAGAAATCCCATTCTGCTGTAGGCAATCACATTATGTTCCATAAAAGGAGTTCTCTTTCTGAAGGCTTTTACCCCCATTGCTTTCTCTGGAAATCTATTCCAAATCTTGAACGCTCTATAGGTTAGAGCTCTTTCATCCGTAAGAAGAAAGCCTAAAATACTAATGACTGATGTTATTCTCTTTTTTTCTGACTTTCTTTCTTAGCTTAAAGAGTTATTTTTTGTTCTTGGTGTTTATCCCTCATCAGGTTATAAGGATATGCTCAGTTTCCAGAGATCATTTATATATCCTTGCTGTTTCTATTACCAGATCACAAAAATGAAGCTCTTCGAGTCTTCTCATGTGAAAGACAAATTTAATATTTTTCTTGTAATCCAAGTAGTTCTCTGGATCTGTTTTAGGCTTTTGGATGCCTACATTCAGAACGGTTCCAGGACTGTCAAAATGGATCTATTCCTAATAAAAGTGTACTTGCTGATGTTTCCTAGGATTCCTTTTGCCTTTTTCTCACCTGCAACACATGACAGCTTACTATCATTCTATAGTCACTTTTAAGTCCTTCTTCTTGGGCATTTCCAGCTGACCAGCTTGCATTTTACAGCAGAATTTTAAGACTTTCTGTGTTACACTATTGATTGAAAATCAATTCCTCCCTTCTTCTCCAGTACACAAGATCACTGACAAGTTTATGGAAACTGTTTTCCGTATTTCCAAACAGCTGTGTTTAGAAGTTGTGAAACAGAATTTTAAGCCACACACTAATGGAGAGTTACAGAAGTTGCTGTGATAGACCACGTACTGGTAATGCTGATTTGGCATTGTGCCTTGTGCTTCTAAAGTAGTCAAAGGATTGACTGAGCAGTAACTGTTAAATGTAACTTAACTGCATCTACTTCTTAGAAAGGGTTTTTGCTATCAGGAATATGTATGCCTATGGTTTTATAATGGCTCTGGTGTGACAGGAGCTCAGAACCATCCAGGGAATTTCCATGTTCAGTGTAATGCATTTTATTGAGGCTTTACCCTTATATGCAAAATTCAGCCAGTTATGCCTTTTTCTCTTTTCACTGTCTCCTTTTATTTATGGCTTTAAAAAAATAGAGATAGATAAAAAATTAAAATAAATAGTTACATCGCTGTGAAGTTACAATTAATTTCCAAGTAGTTGTTTTGTTCCCTGTCCTCAAAGGTTTCCTCAGAGCAACACCCTCATGGTTATTTGGCTAAAGAATTTTTTCCAGACTTGTCCCTGGTCACAACCAGCCCTCCTTATCTATTACCTTGTATTTTTTTAATCATTTACACCATTGCAAGCATGTAAAAGTGCAAAGTCAAAATAACAGCAACCTCTTGGTTGAGGTATGAGTGAATACAGTAATGCCAGATCCCTTGGGGAAAAAAAAAAAAAAAAGAAAAGAAAAAAAGGCAGAGGAATGCTTTCTACCATGCTTTATAATGTATTCTATCTGCATTCCTTTTTCAACAGAACACATCTTTTTCTGCACTGCAGATACAGCATTACTGAAATAATATTCTGTCACATAATTCAATATATCTAGTAAACCATGACAGCCATTAAGCATGAACCACAATAAAAAAAAAGATCCTTATTAGAAAAATAAATCTGGGTGAAAAGAACAAATGACTGTTCTTGAAATATTGAAATTCTCAATAAATTATTCATTGCTAATTACTGTATTTCCCAGAGGGCACACAACCTTGTATTCCCTCTCTCACTTAGCAATTAGAGATGCAACTGATATGGTGGAGGGAAGCAAAAGGACAACTCAACTTCACCAATTAATAGTTAATGTATTTTCTTTAGAAAGTGCTTAACAGAAGAAATATTCCACAGTGAACCTGAGCCAGCTGCTATCAAATCAGCCTCCAACTTACACCAGGAATCTTGCTTTTGATAGATGAAATACTTCACTGGCCTCCCTCTCAATTTTAAAATTAGCATTTTCTTGTGTACACATTTTACACAGCTAATAACCATATGAGATAAAAGACAGTGAGAATCAGGTCTATTATCTTCTTTGTGTCTTTAATAATTTAAGAGGAATCCTTAGCATTGGGTTAATAATGTTTTTCAGATGTTTGAAATTACATCAAAGAAAGCATTTGGATTTGCTGACATTTCAGGATCTTGGAAGACTATCTAGGTCTTTTTTTTTCCCATGTGCTCTTTGAAATAACTGGCAACCCCATTTCATAATTCTTGACATGCTGAAAAGTTTGGCAAGTTCAGAGAAAAATGTCCTTTAAAAATAAGTATTGATTCTGTCCATATTGTCCTTAGCAACAGGAAGGAGGGAAAAGCAGTGTGGGTGTGCTCTTAGAAATATTGTAAACTCAGCTGTAAGGATATTAAAAGTTGTGCTATATTTTACTACATTTTAGATTACTGCAATTATACAAAACCTCAAAAAATTCAATTATCTCTTCTTTAAGAGCTGTGAAAGATAATGTTAAACACAGCTGTCCATAGCAGTACTACAGATTTCCTGAATCCACCTTCTGCAAAGGCTTTTCTTCTCATCAGATCCAGCTATCTTTCCATAAATGACACTGCCATTTGGTGATATCATCAATATAACTGCTGGGACTATGGTCAAAGAATGCTAGAAAGTTATTATATTTTCTTCCTGTACTAGCTAATGGCTAGTACAAAGGCTTAGAGGAAATGTGAAGGTTCTGCAATAGGGAAACTCAAAATATCTTTGGAATAAACCAGTGCTATGCAGATGACTATATGACATTTAAAAAAGCTGTGATTGGCTTATTCTCCACCCTCTAGAGGTAAAGCTTCAGGAGGATAGAAACCACTTTGATCAACAAAAGGGTGGAGAGGTAGATGCTGGGCAACGTAGGCTGAAAGACTGGTTTATATTCTGATCATCAACACCCCCAAAGGAATGAAAGCTATCCCAAAAATCCATAATACTTTTATTGCCAGTTTGCAGTAGGTCATGCCACTTGAGTTGATTAAGTTCATCTACAGTGGGTTCTCCTGGAGGCTGTGTCTAGCTATTCACATGAAAATGGGATAGAATGCCTCAGCTGCTTATCAGAAATATTTTTTTTCTGTCCTTTCCCTTATGAGATGCGATGGTGCCAATGTTACCTTTATCTAATGATGGCAAGTTTCCTAGCATTCTGAAAACCTAACATCCCATTTCTTTATATGAATCTCTCTCATCATTATGAGTCACAAACAATACCTTTATGTTATCATTTTTATAGACTGTCACTGGTCTTTTATAGTGGCAGTACATTCTCTCTTCTGTTAGGTGCTTGTAAGGTAGCTCTTAACAAGCTAAATGAATGCTAACGAACTAGTGTCTCTAAGCGAGCAAATTTCACTGAGTTTGCTAACTGTGGCCTCAGAAATGCATAAAATAACCTTAAGAAGCTCCATATTCTTAGGAGAAATCCCTTATATAATGATAGCTTAGCTTTTTTTTTTTTTTTAGAAGTTATCCTAAGTTAGGAATTGGTGAAAAATATTAAATTGAGAATTGTCAGTGTAAATCAATTTTATATTAAAAGGTTTCACAATATTTAACCTAACATAGGAAAATCTAATGTATAAATAACTTGTCTACCATTTGATGTTTGGAAGGCATTCTTCAGGAACTGTTTTTAATTCCTTATTAGTTGTAATGTTAATAACCAGAGAAGAAAAGCTGTAAGTTTGGCAGTTGAGCCAGCAAAAAGTCAAAGGACATGTTCAGGGAAAGGTGAATATGTTTTGAGCAACACAAAATTACTCTCAGTTTTTGTATAATATCAGTTGTAATGGTATTGTTTCCACGAGTCTATTAGCTTGGTTTTACCTTGACTTTAAGCTGTCATTCCTGAGAAATTACATAATTGATTTGGCAGTAACAGAACATAGAAACTCCATGATTATTTGACAGAAGTCATTACTTCCCTTAATTTTTTAATTTATCTGCATAGTCAGTATTTCTCATATAATCCACAAAAATTATTGGTTATAAAATATAAATCAAGATAGTTCATTTAAAACAAACCTGTAACTTGTACTTATTTGAAATGCTTGAAAAATCCAATTGTTTTCAAAATAATAAAGTAATTATTTGTTTAATTGGACTCTGCCCCTGCATTTTGGTGACCGTGACCCTCTGTGTCTCAATTAAAATCAATTTTTTTGCATGAGTCCCTTGCTTTAAGACTAAGACCTAAATGCGTCAGTGCTTTAATCAGCAATTGCAGATCTTTCTTTTTCTGTAAAATAGTGTCATCATGTAGCTGAAATACTTTGGGGAATTACACCTAAAACATTTCTCCAACTTTTATCACAAAAAATTTCCATTCAACATCAGAAACTCTTCTTCTCTAGGCACCAGCTATACGCTGAAAGTATTCTAACAGCTCTCTAACAGTGGCAGAATCCTGCATCCTCCATGATAAATTAGTTTGTGCCTGTGAGTGTACATGTGTGAAAGGGGAAGGATGGAAAATCTGGTTTTTATTTTTTGAAAGCAAGAAATGGCATCAAATGAGTATTTACTTGAAACCTTCATGCTTACTTCCTTAAAAGCACTGTTATTACAGCATATGAATAATATGTAGCTTGGCTGTGACAGGGATACTTTATTATTATTAAGTGGTGAGGATAGCTCTACCAACACAGAAAGTCTTAAAACATTTTGAAAGGTCTTGTGAAGCTGGGGAAGGAATTTTAAAAGGGGCCTCTTGTTCCTTGGAAAAGATTCAAATTACATTGTTTTCATGTCACTTCACACTAGAAATGAGCAAAATATTTTTCTCAAGTAAGGAAAACAAGAAGCTAACTAGTATTTGTGCACAAAAGAGAATCTATGGATTAGTATGGCTCACATGCTGAAACAAATCAACAGAGGCATGCAGCTATGAAAAAGAAAAAACTTATAAACAAAACCCTCTATCTAAAACATTCAAAGTAATCCCTCTGCTTTGTGCTGTGATAATAAGGCTTCAGTTAGAATACTTTGTTCAGTTCTGTGTTCTGCTCTCCAAGATAGGCAGAGGACTGGCTGAAAAGCATGTAGAGGAGAGCACCAACAGTGATTTGAAGTCTGGAAACCATGATCTTTGAGGAAAGAATAAGTGAATTGGAACTTTTAGTCTTAAAGAATAGAAGAATAAAGGAATATGGTGTGGAGAAGGAATGTGGTAAATAAACCATTAGCAAAGAGGAAAGGAATATGTTTTCCTTGTTTGTTGTAGATAGAATGAGAAATAATAGCCTTAAATTACAAAAAGGAGGAGTTATGTTAGATATTTAGAAAAAAATAAAAGTAAGACTGATGAAGTCCTGGGATGAAGCCTTGGGCAACTGTGAAGTTGAAATTATTTAAGTTCTTCAAAAACAGGTTTAACAAGTGTCTGTCGAGACATACATACCTGATTCTATCTTAAAGCAGAAGTCCCTATTACCACTGTGATTCTGTGTTACTTACAATGCAAATTTTACGCACAGTGAATGAATATATGAATTTGCATCATATAAATGGTATTAGACCTTTTTTTTTTGAACTGAAACATTTAGTTAAGGAATATTTTAGATGTATAATCTAAAAGTAATAATGTTTTAATTTAGAGTTTTACTCAATGTAATTACAAATGTATTACTTTTGTTTTTAGTAAAACTATTAATTTCACATGAAACTGAATTTTAATTTGATTAAAAATAAACAACCATCAGGGTGAATTTTTGTCCAAATTTTGTTTTGCAAAGCTATAGGAAAACCAATTATTCAGACAGATTTCTTTTACACAGAATATTAAATCTCCACACATTCTTTAGTACACCAGGCAACTAAAATAGCTAGTGCCTCTGTATGTGTGTGTGGGTGTGTCAAGAGTAGGATGAGCTTTATAAAATTTGTCAGAGCGAGCTGAGCTGGGGTAGAAAAAGGAATATCCCATGGGGTAGAAAAAGGAATATCCGATGGGGTGGAAAAAATGAAGGAGGTCTCAGTTCTGTCTTGTACTGAAGGCTACTCATATTGTAAACATTCTGCAAGATACAAGTCCTGGCCTGACTGAGGAGGTCAGGGAATGGATAGTGACTGTGAGAAAGAAGGATTCCTACTTTCAACTTCCCAAAATAGCTCTGTCCTTTTGTCCATTGAAATGAGGTTGTAACTATTGATATTGTGATACTTTGGGCAATATGAGTCCTGTGAAGGTTAAGTCTGTACCCACCACCACTAAAATGAAGCTAATATGCAAGACTCATGAGGCCACGGAAAGTAAGTAAGCAATGGGGACCAAACTTGTAGACACTTAATATGTTTGTTCAGTATTTACACTATGGATGTGGCCCTAAGTCTAACTAATAGCAGAAAGGTTATTTTTGAGATTGGAATGGGCCCAAGTTACCTTCTTTTACTCTTCTACAATTCCACTTATTTAATGGGAGTCATCCTAGAGAAACAGGAAAGATAATTTGGTTCTTCCTCTGTTGTAGCTAATTGCCTTTTTTCTGTAAAACATGCTGAAGATTCATAGAGTTATTGTCACGGGTGCTGTATGAAGAGATTCAGTTCATAGCTTTTTGATCAGTCTGTAAATAATAGTAATCTTTGCATCTTAGATTGTTCTTCTCTACAAGCAAGATGTGACTTTCATTAAATGATTTCAGAAAGGAGTTAATTATATGCTCCTGTTGAGTAAACACAAGTGTTTGTTTTGATTCTGCTATCTTCAGAACTATGTAGATGCAGCCATGGAGTCTGGCTAGTTGGGTTAGGTTTCAAATTAACTGCTCAAGAATAATTACCTTCTATGGATTTATTTGTGTGGACAAAAGGACTAGAAATGCATCTACACATTGTTCTTCTATCCTTTTCCCTTCTGAATCAACTGATCTCCCAAGAGAAGCACAGCAAGTCTGCCTTATTTCCACATCCAACTATGGAGTGATAGATCTTCTGAATTCCTCTTTTTTCTAGTCTAGATTATCTTAGGGGTAGTGTAGTAATAGAGTTAAATGGCTAGAGTTCTTATACATATAAAGGAGAAACAAGGTATAGAAGAGCTGATCAAAAAGGAAGTCTCCTAGGTTTTGCATTTTTTTTCCAGACAAGTATAACATCCAAGAGTGGTTCTTCAGCGGGTAAAATACAGCTAAAATCTGGTTAATCACTTCTGCAAGTTTCTCCCCTTTTTTTCCATCAGCTCTGGAGAGATCGGATCAGAGGTAAGTTCCTATCAGCACAGAAGCTCCATGGAGGCAGTTTATGTGTTTGGACTTAGACAGTGCTAAAGAGAAGATCTGTTCCTTGGTATGTCTGTTTGGAGGAGACATCCAGATTCTGAAGGAGTCCACTTCCTTCCTCAAGGGATTTAATAAAGATTTATTTTAATGAAGATTACTCTACAGGGATTCATGAAAAGGCAAGAGCTGTTGTCCTCTGCTAGATTTAAAATGTTGGTAGAGAAAATTTAAATTCAGACTTTCAAGTGGGAATGGAACAAAAGCATGAAACATTGGGAATAGTTATGGAGCTTCTCTAAAACAGGATAAATAAAAAGAAAGGAAGCGATCTTTTTCTAGATCTCACTCAAATAAGTAGTCTAAAGCTAGGGGATTTAAGTGTTTCTTTCCTTGTTCTGACTTCTATGCTAACTATTTGCTGTCTGGATATAAACAGCACAAACAAAAATATATAGTTTATTTCCTATGGAAAGGCTTTTATCCTAAGAATTTTAAAAAAGAGGCATTGGAGGATAAAAGAGGGTCAAAGAGTTGTACAATGAAAGGAATTTTTTTTTTCCTAGTATTTCTGGATGTTGCATGATTACTATCTTACCATCTCTGAGAATATTTTCCATGTTTATTTTACTATTTAAAATATTATAGTGTAATTGAAACTATTGAAATTACACATGAGTGAATAAGTCTTAAAAAGCCTCTCCCAGCCACTGCTGAGGTCAGTAAAAATATTTCCACTTCAGGCAGAGCAAGACTAGATTGCAGCAGAATTAAGAGAGGCAAGATGGCAAGCATATTTTACAGATGGTCAAGTTTGGTTCAGATGTTCAAGTTCAGTTTAGATTCTGTTGCACTTTATTTTTATGAACAGAATATTTTATAAATAGGTGATTAACTTGCAGGCACACAACAATTAAACACTGGAAAGGATAATTTGCTTAACTCCCTGAGTTTGGAACATTTGTTTAAGGTCTGAAGTTAACTGAAATTTTCCAGAATGATTATGTCAAAGATGATGATTCAATTTCCCTTGGAAAAGTAATAATGAAAGTTAGAGCTGCAATGACATATATACTACTGCCTTTTATAACAAGGTAGGCCATCCTGATCCAGTTTCCTTAGACATTTTGCCATTGACTTCAGACCCACAGAATAGGGCTATTGGGAGCTACCCAAGCAGGCTTGACAGAAAATTCTTGTTCAAACCAGATTCACAGAAACTCCAGCCACTAAAACTGTATCCAGGATATTAAGTTCAGGAAATTGCAACATCACAATGAAGTCTGTCAGTCACTGATCTTAAACTATTGACCAGGCAATTTGGAAAACTGATTATATCTTTTTCATGGCAGACTTATATAGGTTAAGATAGATGGGGATGCGTAGTTTGTAACATTAATAAGCTTTTAATATCCTCCATGATTTTCTCACTCAGAGGTGACATTAGAGGTTTTTCTTCCAGGAAGGCAGCTCAGAGTAATCAGGTAGCTGTGTTACTGGCAGGGTCAAAGACATTACTGTTCTGCTGTGAGTAAGAATAACACAAATAAAATGCCTGATATCTTGTTAAAGATTTTAATCTCAAAAACCTGTGACAGGCTTCACACAGTAATTACATGTTAGCCTTTCTTCCTCTGGTGGGTTAAATATTGGGTAAAATGTCGGTCTACTTTATGTTATTTTTCTGTACTTTTTAATGGGGGCTAGAAGCAAGCCCAGCAGCATCTTCCTCTGGCAGTGCTTATTAAAAAAAAATAAATCTGTGTGGTATTTTTTGAAAATTAAAATGACAAAACCATGGACTTTTGACATATTTTACATATAATTCTGTAAAAATGTTATGTGGGTAGACAATTCTGTTGGAAGTGTATCCTTCTGTATTTTAGTGCACTCACAGGCACCCAATGTACCACATGAATGCTCTGTTGGGAATATAAAGAAAACCAAACCATTTTCAGCACTTCAGTAAGGCTGATACCTTACAGTACACTTCCTACAGTTTGTCTTTATTCCTGCTAAAAGCTCTGCTTTGGAACACCTGGGTAGGCATGTACAAGGCACCAACAGAGGTAAGCAAGCTGCAAATAAAGCTTTGGAGGACAACATCTCAGAATCATTTTCCATTGGACGAGCAGGTATTTTACCACTTGCTTTAATGAAAATTAGATCATGCTGTGGTAAGACAGCCTTGCCTAAAAATCAATGGCAGAATAATCTTTTATCTTCTTTTGTTCAAGGTGAATATGTAAACATAGCTAGTGAATTTGTACACTTGATTTTTGTGACAATGACTAGATCTGCTCTATCTGGAGCTGCAAAATTGTGATGCATATGCAAATTGTGTGCAGAGCCTGGTGGGGACAAACAAACACACAGCAAGTTGGACTTGTGTATTTACTAGGGCTTAAATTTGACCCTGAATTAGAAAACTGTTAGACATGGAACAAATAATGGAAACCACTAACACTTTTTATCACACTGGAAAAATATTTTGTTTTAGATGGTTTTGCACATGCCAACAGAAGCATGCAGGATACCTTGCTCTGGTTGCTACAAGTAAAATATTCTGCTTTGATTTTAAAAATATTAAGTAACCTTGTAAAATTCACAGATGAGCAAACACTGGCTGTGCTTGGAATTACCCTGTAGCCATCTTGTAAATATTGGAGAATGTGATATGGTTAGATGAGAGCTAGTACAGGTTCAGGAGAGACTATGAGGATGGACAGGAAAAGACAATGTATAGTATTTTCGGAATGTTTACAGAGGTTGTCCAGCAGTCCCTTTGGGCATCCCAAAGGAACTGCATCCCTCAGGTGAAACCAGGGAAGGAATAAATAGATTTTGCACATTCTGTTAGGATTTAGACATAAGCTTGATATGTTGAAAATATGTAGTAGTGAAGAAGGTGCTTATAGAAGACTTTAGGTAACTTTGACATGCTAATAACTGAAAACTGAGCTTGAGCTTTTTCCAGGATTAGGTAGTGAAGGAAGGAAAGACGTGAGGAAGGGGACTAAGTACCTGAATTTTCTTGTAACTCTTATCCCAAGTGATTACCTGGGGTCTCAGGGAAGAAGACAGATTTTTATGTAAAGCTGGGTCCATACTTTCCGTTACAGGCGGAGCCTGAGTGGGAACACAAGCATGAGTATTGTAGGTAAAAATGAAGTATTAGAAGTTTGATAATCTGTAAGACAATGCAACTGTTCTACAAGTGGAGCAGCTGTGCCAAATGTTGATGCTAATCAGAGGGAAGAAATAATTAGAAGGGAAGCAGGGATAACAAACCAGTTCAATACACTTAGCTCTATGTCAGATGCAGTGTTGGAATGTACTATCTCTCAAATGAAAGCAGCATTCTGAAGATGTCGTTAAGGAATAAAAGAATTAATGCAGGGGTGAAATCAACTCAGGTCAGATGCAACGAACTCTCAGAAAGGGGTCTTCTTATACCATCAGGACTTAACCTGAACATTGAACTCCTTCTGCCACAACCAGTAGCCCAGGTTGGACCTGAGCCAATGTTAACTTGCACTGCAACTATTGAGCAAAGTCCTCCAAGAACGTCCTAGTCTCCCAGATGGATCAAGTTTGCTGTGAGATACAAAGCTATTGGGAAGAAAAGACAGAGAAAGGAAAAGAGAAAATAAAGACCTATTACCTTTTCCCTGTTGCCTCACTTAGAAGCTGTTTTGGTACTGCTTCAAAACTCTTGACAAAGTTACTTGGTCTCATATATCTGCAATAACAAAATTCAAGTGTTTTTTTTTTTTTTTCTACTTAGGAACCTTAAGTAAATCTGAGGCTACTGGAAAAGGGATAGGACACTTTTGAAAGTGTTTCTAACTTATTTTCTCAAAACTGTGTGTTGGTATAAAATTGTTTCTGTATTAACTCTGACCACATTTGTATGAAATTGAAAGATTTCCTGTTGAACTGAGATATGCTCTTCTTGTTTTATTTTTATTGAGCTTCTTTTATTGGCAGTGCAGTTAAATATAAAGTGCCTGGTTGTTATGTCAAAGTAATTCAGTTGAGTCATCATTCAGGAGAGCCTGCAAAGCCTGGAGAAAGAAGAGTACAACAAACACAATACTCATTGATATTTAAGTTGTAAATACTGCTATGAACCTTAAATGTATCATTCTTTAAGTAATTTATTAACTAGTATTAGATTCAAAATTAATAGTTTTCATTGTGGTCCCATTTAACTAGTGTTTAAATCATGAAAGAAAATATATGTTGTACTCTCTTGAGAAATTAAGGACAAAGATTAAGTGGATATTAGTGGTACACCGTAGTATCTATTTTAGTCTGCAACAATTCTGTAGTATCTATCTATAATGATACCCTTAGTATCATTTCAGATCAAAGTTCAGGGTGCTCTTACTTCTGTTTCCATATTTGTTCAGTGAATGTGTAAAGGGGTGAAGTCTGCTACGAAAGAGAGGGTGGTGACACAACAAGTTAACACAAGGCAGACTGAGTTACAGATTTACAGTGTTTACATTGCTGAAGTGTATGTGCTCACCCCATCTTAGATATGAGATAATATGAAGTTATATATTCCTCGGTGAAAGCTATATATGCTTCCTTCTTTGCATTTATTACAACATAACAGCATACATGTTCTTAATAAGTGGAATAGCTGTTGTGCATAGCTGATAACTGATGAACTGATGTGTTTGTACCTGTACCTGTAACTCTGCTCTGAAGGCATCCTTAATATGAGGAATCTACTCCAAAGACCTTCTGACTTTAGCAGATTTGAGAGCAGAGTGTGAATTTTTTATTTCCTCTTCATTTTTTTTAAAACACTTCTTTAAAAATTGGTTAGCCATTAATTTTCTATTGGACAATATTGTATCTGTAGCAATAAATATTTGACAATCAACAGATACTTAAAAAAAGTAAATTATTGGTTTCTGTTTTAAAATTCATTTTTTATTTAATAAAATATTCAGGTACACAAACCTTCACATTTTCGTATGTGTATTTAGACATAAACCCTTGGGTTTTGTTCTTAATAAATTAACATCTCAGCTATTTTTATTTCTAAGAAAGAATCACGTCAAAGCATTTCCATCACTTTCAAAATGAAGTGTGATTTGCAGCGTGAATAGTGCTTATGCTTTATAAATTTCCTTTTTAATAATGAATGTCAGTGTGTGGAATTTCTACAAGAAAAACGCATTTTGCTAAAGTTTATCTCCTTGAACAAAATGCAGACATCTATGACATCCCTCAATTCGTATGAGAGGGAGCCATCTTGTGGTATAATTTATACTTTCCTGAGAAATTAAGATGCTATTGCTGCAATGAAACAAGGAATGGATGGGGAAGCAAACCTATTTCACATATAATGCAATCAAGTATAACTGAAATTTGTAAGAATTTCCAATATCCTCTTATTTTAAATATGTTCAGCCAAATTCTAATTATGTGTGGTCTTATTCTGATCTAATAGACCTACATGAGGTTTACTCCTACTTCATGCAATGGCAAACAAGCTGCACTATCCTGTGCTTTTAAAAACAACTGTTTGAGTGTCTTCTGTACCTCCTGAACATGCCTAATGAGAATAACTAAACATATCCAAAAGTAACATGCTGGTTTTCAAGGCAGGTCAGGTGTATTATTTGGCTTCTTAAGAAAGGAATTAAAACATGACATAAGTAGGTTTCAGGCTGAGCTCATTACCTCAGTAGAGATTTTAAATGCAGATTACTTAAATAGTGGCTAACATTACAAGAAATATTTTTCAGTATTGTGAGGGAAAGTGCAAAGTCCTGCACAAGGGAAGCAACAACTCCATGTTCCAGTGTATGCTGCGGGACAACCAGCTGGAAAGCAGGTGTGCAGAAGAGGACCTGAGAGTTCTCTGAGCACTAGGTTGAACATAAGCCAGCAATGTGCCCTTGCAGTAAAGAAGACTAATGGTATCCTTGGCTGAATTAAGATTGCTCCCAGCAGGTCGAGAGTGGTGATCCTTCCCCTCTAGTCAGCACTGGTAAAACCACACCTGGATTATTGTGGCCAGTTCTGGGGGATCTCATCAATTTGTCTAAAAAATTGGGTGGAGGTTGTAAAGAAGGTGGAGCCAGGCTCTCTTCAGTGGTGCTCAGTGACAGGACAAGAGCAAGGGGCACAAACTGAAACACAGGAGGTTCCTTCTGAATATCAGGAAACACATTTTTACTCTGAGGGTGACTGAGCACTGCACAGGTTGCCCACAGAGGCTGTGGAGTTTCGATCCTTGGAGATATTCAAAAGTTTTACTAACATGGTCCTAGGCAAGTGGCTCTAGGTGGCTCTGCTTGAGCAGAGCTTTGTCTTGCTTTGACAAGATGACCTCCAGAGGTCCCTCCCAACCTCAACCATTCAGTGACTTTGTGAGTCTGTGAAGTAAATGTTGAAATATCCAATTTTTGTCAATGAAAAAATATTATATGTAAAATATATAAATTTTTATTAAAGGTTTGGAATTATATTATTTAAATTTTGAAAAAGTTTCATTTATTTCCAAAATGAAATTTTCCCTGTAATTCTAGTTTTGTGACTTTGGTGGATTGTCATCCAAGGTTTTAAATTTACATGCTTGTGTCATTTAGAAAAAAAATGTTCTCAGATAGTGTATAGAGAGTAGGATACTAGAAACAAAATCCACTGCATGGACCATATGGAATTAAATCTTGTTTCATTTTTTAAATAATTAGGTAGCTATATATGCAAACATGAAAAAGAGGATATTTGATAACTGTTTTTCCAGAATTCTGTGTTGAAAGTGCTCTACAGTTTATGCAACACAATCACATATTGATCTTTTTAAGGCCTGTTACATCTTTGTTCTGTGACTCTTGGGTCGCATTACCTGGCTGTTACTTTCTTGTTTAATTGCTTGTTGCATACCTGGTACAGTGTTTTTGCAGTTTTCATGCTCTGGGAACTGTGCAGCTCAGCATGAAAACATTTGCTGCTGCAGTCATTTCATGACATTGTTGCTTGTGAACATACCTGAAGAAGGCCAGAGGTACCAGTTACACTTTGCTCTTGGGAACTCAAGATGGTATAGACCTGCTGGAACAATAGCTGTCATAAATAGCAGGGGTCTGACCACATGGTTCTGCAGGCTTTATGAGGGCACACTCAGGATTTCTGCTCAGATTCCACTGGTGCTCTTGTTACATTTGGCTGTTCTTTTGAGAAATTTCAATTTCATAAAGCTTCAAGCCATACATTGCTGAACTGAATTATTAGCAACAGGCAATGGAAATATTTCATCTGCAAATATGGCCAAGTTCCTGTATTTGTATCCCATCAATGTGAAAAGCAAGTTGAAAGGAATGAACTGATGTTGCTCTTTTTCATATGGGGGCAGGGAATGCAAGGCATCTGTGCTGAGACTGCTAAAGTTTTCTAGCCTAAATGGCACCCCATTCACATGTGGCTGTTACTGAGATGACCATTCTGTATGCTCTTTATAAGCATATTAACACTGGTGTAATCAGATTAGTAGAACTCAGGCTGTTCTCAAAGGACTTCTTACTTGCTAACTTCACTTCAGTTTTCTTGAAATGATTTTTCTATTGAGTTCTTAGGAGGGCCCACAGATCTATAAAGCTTCCGTAAGGCTATTGCTGCAAGTGAAATTCTTTGCCTTTTTGATAATAAGATCAGCAGGACTATTTTGGAGTGGCTGTACTTATTTCAATAGGCTTTTATCAAGATTACTTTCCTGAGTTTTCAGAATGAGTTTTTTTCAGAACTGGAGCCCATCCTCCACCTGTCCTCTGGAGAGATCTTTCTGTCCACTCACTGTAAAGGAAGCCTTGCAAGATCAGACTCCTAATTCAGTGCCTGCCATCCTCCAACATGCTCCTTGAAAACACCTCTTTGTATTTTTCATTAATGCAGTTAAAGTATTTTGAAGCTTAATCTGAATAATGTAACAATTGAAGGCACTCCATTCCTTCTCTCCCAAGTTTTCACTCCTGAAGTATTTCATAGTAATGCACTTTAACTACTGCTGAGGGTTTCATCCTTTTTTCCAATGGTTTTGATAGTCCCTCCTGTGACTTTAAGCCCATTGCCTAAAGTATCATAAAAATCATTACATCGTTTCTGAAAAAAGTTAAGTTTATTTTTTTAATAAAATATCTACAGTGACGTGACTGACACCATAAATGTCACATATTTTAACACTTCTGTCTGCAGAGAATGTCAATTTAAGTGCAATATGATACTGTAATACAATAAAAAGGAATTTAATCAAATCCATGCACAACACATTTATAGAGTTTTACCAAAAAGTAAATACTTTGAGATTAAATTGCCATCAGACAGAATTCACAGGAGAATATTTTCAAAACTCACAGACAAGTTATTAATACACTATCATATTAATTTTTTTTCTTTTTTCTTTCTGTAGCCTTTAAAAGGCTGGGATCACTAACACACAAAATACTGTATATTACATTAAACCTTTATGTCAAAAGCTTATGGCACAATTTCTTTTTATACAGCTCATGATTACACATTCATGGAACACCAGTAGCTACTTTAGTCCATTTCATCTGTTAACATCACTCTGTCATACATTAAAATACAAACATAAGAAATGTTTCTTGCATATTTCACAAAGATGAAAGTGAAGAAGTGCAGTAATATTCAAGAATGTCAAGAATACAGGATGAGCCAACATTTTTCTGGCACTTAACCCACTGCTTCTAGCAATCTAACCTGCTTCCACAAGCCTTCCAAACTGATAGAATTTCAGTAACTACTGTAGGTGATATGTGTTGCCTGAAGGCACCTTTTCCATAACCACTCCAAAATAGGATACCCATTTTATTATTAAAAAGTAGTTTGGTTTGTGATTTATATTTTTCTTCTCAGTTGTCTCAAAAAGAAAAAAAGCCATGATGATCTGATATTGTTCTCATCTAAATAACCATATGATTATACAGTAAGACGTGGATAAAGTTATCTTACTACCTCACAGGTGTACTGTAAGAATTAATAGCTCATTCAGCAGTTTCACAATTGAAGGCCAAATTCTGCTCTGTTGGATTAGATTAATTCCTGTGATAGCTCAAATAAGAGCAGAAGCTGCACATAAAGTACATCTATCTTTTGCAACCAACCATCTCAGCTTGGGCTGGGAACTGTATAAATAAATTCATTTCCATCTGATATAAAATTATTGCTAAAAATAATACTTTTTATGGTTAAGGAAGACTTTTTATCTTTCCCTACTGTTAAAAATATAAGGTTTTATACAGTTTATTATATTCTATTTTTATCTACATTATCAACCTACAGTTTTGTAAGGGGTTATAGTACAAAGTGGAAGCAATACCTTACTCCTTAAATGTAAAGTGCACATCTAAATTACCTAGATATAAGTCTTTCTAGTGAGTAAACAGAATCATCTCTCGCACATCACAAAGGATTCTTTATAAAGCAGATTATGAAAAGGTTTTGGAACAAACTCTAATAAAGAGAATCCAAAGAAAACCAATATATGATGGAGCTGAAATAATTAAATACTGTGTTCTTCCTGAATTCCACTTACTTCCTTAAATAACAGTGCTTGCTGTCAAAACTCCTTGAAAGTAGAGTGTGCTTTATTTTGGTGTTAAAATAGCTAAATTCTAAATAGTAAAACACTATACCTTTTTCCCTTTCTCCTTCAAGCCTCCTCTAGTTTATCCGCATTAGAAAGAAAAAAGACAGCCCTCTAACCATGAAAGCTTATTTTGTTGATATTTGAATACTGTTTCAAAAATAATGCATTCTGCTATTCAGAATTTAAGCAGGAGTTTGGTACTGTGGCAGTTCCGTATAACTACTGCACGTCTAAGGGACCTTTCCTATCCTCTCTCAGGGTCCTGAAGATTTTGGCCTTTGAGGGATGACATGGATTTGGTCACATCTTTCACTTTAGTGCAGAAAGAAAAGACAATCATATGAGAGGTTCTAGACTCTGCTTTGGACTTCGTCTCTCCCTGTTGTCCCTCTTATGCTATGTACAGCCCATAGTTTTCATCCTGTACCTTCCTGCTCTGCTTCTCTTTCCTTTAAGTAAGCAAATGGTGTGGAAGTCAATTGCCTCTCTGCAAGGTAGAATCTACTGTCCCAAGAGAATATATACTTCACAGCAGTTGACATAAATTGTTTCCCTCTGCAGCTACTGCTTTTACCTGAACAAGTGTACCTGTGGAGCAGATACTGGGGGATGGGGAAAAGCAGTAAAGATGCCTCATGCTTCCTTCTTTCCCCTTTATGGTGACAGTGTCAGCTCTTTGGTCTCTCTTACTGGAGTATTCCTCCAGATCCTACAGTTCCCCTCTCTATTTTCATCATATTGCAATGATCTATTGCTAGTATTTTATTTTTGAAGTATAGGGCTGGTCTGCAGAGACCACAAAAACATGACCTGAGCAGCACAGAGTCTGCACCTATGGTGAATGATGACTTGGGGCAAAGCTGCATTAGCCTGTCACATAGGGGTTGTGCTTACTGAAAGCCTTCTTGTGTGGCTTTGCTAAGGACCTGTACTCTGCAGAGCCCAGGTTCAGTGATACCGAGGTGAGGTAGCTATCTACTTCAGCCTAATAAATGGAATCATTTTTAGATGTAGGAGTGTCCTGGTTTCAGCTGGGATAGAGTTAATTGTCTTCCTAGTAGCTGGTACAGTGCTATGTTTTTGAGTTAGGTAT
>JANZLQ010000056.1:549830-591777 GCA_026212715.1 Elanus axillaris | reverse complement strand
TACTATTACTGTTGTCATTTTATTAGTGTTGTTATCATCATTATTACTTTCTTCTTTTCTGTTCTATTAAACTGTTCCTATCTCAACCCATGAGTTTTACTTTTTTTTCCCAATTTTGTCCCCCGTCCCACTGGGTGAGTGGCTGCGTGGTGCTTAGTTGCTGGCTGGGGTTAAACCACGACAAGGAGAAGCCCTGCTAGGTAGCGTCTGCCTCAAACTTATTTCCTTGTTGACTGTTTTTCTGCCTCTCTGCTGCCTCTTCCACAGAACTGTAGCATAAATAGCACAGTCTGATAAATACTGCAGAGTACATTTCAATTCTTGCATCTTCTTCATGTTATTGCCTGCTACTTCATTATACAGTTACAAAAGAATCATCTCCCACACTAATCTTGGCTGATGACAGTAGCTGTTGATTCTAGCTTTGTACAGCGGGCTGGCACGCCTGCTGGCATTTTTTGACTTTTCCCCTAGTCGGTGGTGAATAGCAGGCATTTGTGCCTTGAAATTTCTTATCACCTCAAATAACATTTCTCTCTTTCTTTACTGTGTGACTTTACACTAAGTCATTTAGGAATAATCTAAATGAAATTTTAATTTTACATTCTGCTTTCTTTCAAAAACCACATTATTTAGTGGACTGCAGAGGGTTCTGTTACCTTGGCTAATGGTGTGTTATGGTTCCAGTAGAAATACAGAAAACCATCAGTGCAGGAGAGATCTTGGTTCCATTACATCAGAATAGAAAAACTTTACTTACCTGAGGGCAGCAGAATGACATGCCAAATGTTATGTTCATTTGAAACCATCATCACCGAACCATTTTTTACTTTTCCCCTGTTTTAAATACTTTTGTTATTAATGGATTGCTAAATAAAAAATGTTCCAGCAAGACTGTAGAGTTTTCATAATGATGTTTTACACATATTTAATTCTCTTCATTTTCAGTGTGCTTTGTTAGAAGACTGAGCATTATATGTAAATTTTCTGTAAAAAAGTAGTGTATGCTCAACTTCCCAATGTAATGGCCTATGAAAGAGTAATGTAACTACACGGAGGAAGCGATGTACTTCCCATTGGCGAGGTCTGAGACTCTCTTCTCTCTCACATAGTGCATAGCTGAAGAGATGCATCCTGAGAGGCAACACTAGACACTAGGTCCAGTCATTACATCTGTAGATCTCACTTATTTTAAATAGAACATATAGGTAACAATCCATTAGGGAGGTCAGAAAATAATTAGTATGTAGACCTATGCTTTTTATTTTATATATGCTATATGGTGTAATTTTTCCTTAGATTAGCATACCTCTAGTCAAAGAGAAATGTGGCACAAGGGTTCTTCCCCCTCACTTAGGTAATAGGTTCACATATGAATGAAGGAACTTGCCTTTTTTGCTTAACAATTTACATTCCTTCTGACTCCCTGTTACATTTTGCCAGTGTTGTAATCTAATCTCTCTTTTATCAGATTTCTTGTCTGATTTCTCTATTCGAGAGCATAAACCTTTTCTGCCTCAGAGTGAAGAAAGAAATTAGGGCTACATTTGTTTAGCTCTGCATTACTCAAATTTGTTAATGTTTTCAAAACAAGGTAGTACTACTACATGTGCAAGAGCAACAGACAGAATGATTGAGAAAGAGGCAGTATGAACCAGGTACTCAAGTGTTATAAACTGGAATAACTAGGAGTTACTCTGATCTAGCCATCATTTTTTTATGCACTTACCCCTTCAATTAAGAATCCTTTATTGAATGCAAGACAGCTATTTTAGAAGGAAAGAAGAGAGATGAGCCTGAAAGATAATGTAATTTTTTATGATTGCCTCTTGGTTATGGATCCAGTACTTCAAACACTCCTTAAACAAAATACTGTTGACTTTACTGATAGCAGAAGCAAGTTAACATCCCTTTTCATACAATACAGCTAATGATAACTTTGGGAAAGATGAATAAAACCCAACTGAAATGTCAGCCATTAGTTCATGATACTCCCTCACACAGGTGAGCATCTTCATAAGTGAATAGGATTTTTTGGAACATGCACATAAAGAAATCAAGAAAACCAAGACATAACCTCAGCAAACAAGGATTGTTTAAAGTGAATTGAATTCACTCCAGATCATAAATGAAGCAAAACTCTGAAAAAATAATACTGTTTTAAAATAAAGGAGGATTATACAGCTTCTTTCTGTCACAGATGAACCAAATCTGAGACCTCCTATTTTAGAATCTCTCTAACTAATCCTTGGAGGAAAATGACAACAAATCCAACCAAACCCGAGGCTGCTATGCTATAATCCTCAGTGCAGAGTTACATTGCTTCTGTTACTTCATAAGCACCGTGCCTTTGGCAGTGCACCAGATGTTTGCCTCTAGCTGATTTTGCTTTTGTATACACATTCTGAGCAACAACAAAACAAAAATTTAAAACATGTTAAAAATAAAAATATTTTGCAATGAGAAACGGCCTCAGCTACTGGACTTAAAATATCTAGTAAATCTAAATGTCAGAGTTCCATATCTTAGCATGTTTTTGTTTCTCAAGAGACAGGATTGGCAAAAGTAAACACTCTTGCCCAAAAGCTAGGCCATAGATGTGATCTATTGTGTTACAATTCAAGAAGCAACCAGTATAACTTATTTTGTCCTAAACAGGGAAAATCTCTCTAAGACTTTTAATAGTTGTTCTCCTATTTATTAATGTGAAGTACAATAAATGTAAAAGACCATCCAGATCCTTTTTCATGTTTTAGAAAAGCTGCATGTGTTTCTAAGGCTGTGAAGTGCTTCTTAACCAGTATCTAAGTCATATCAATATACTTCAAAGAATGAGTCAGAAAACTCGATATATTCATAAATTAAACTTCCTGTATTTATGTAACAGGTACGAGATAAATGTGCATAAACACAGCTGTACTAATTTTTGAAATGTTTCAGTGAAACAGTTGACTATTTGCTTTTAGTTTTTGTCCAAGATCTCTTTGCATTGAATCAAAATGAAGCATTGCAAAATTTTTATGTAGTTTGTCTATCTCACGAGCTGTATGAGTTTTATCAGTTGAGAAAAAAACAACCCTTCAAAAATATAAAAAGGATTAAAAAATGTTATAAGTTTCAATTAGTAAAGTGTAGGTAATTAAAAGAAAAAAAGATCCTTTGCAGGATCAATACTTCACAAATTTTAACATATTTCCCATGTGATATGCAGACTATTAGTCTGCATATACCCTGTGCTGTCTGAGATTATATCAACATACAGCTACCAGGAGAACATTAATATGAAGTACACTGAATAAATTATATAACTTAAATGTGTGAAATGTGCTCATTGCAAAACCACAGGTACTGTCCTTAAGACAAGAAAAAATCCTTAAAACTGTAATCTCAAATCAATAATTTGTCATTATCTTGTAAAATTAAAATAAAAGTTAAAAATACTAATCTATTCTGTAATACTGTGGGATTTACCTAGGGTATTTTGGATACATTTTTATAATTTAAAACACACTAGAATTAAAAAAAGTCAAAGAACATCAAAGAATACTGTACAATGATACCACTATGTAATCGTATGTATAAACACTTGGCAGTAAAGCTTCAGTAGAGAGTGATTTACAATGAAAAAGTTGTTAATTAGTTTGACACAGAAAGTTTGCAATAGCAGATGTATCTTCTCTGGGTGTTATTCAGTCCATTCCACTGTGCCTGGACATTGCAGGCCATGCAGGGTCTTCCTGCCCCCTCAATGCTTTTAAGTCTCCCAACTACTCCTCCGATGTGCATTTTTAACAGAAAGCCTTCTGTTGAACATGGCAGCCAGATCTGTATGTACTACAAGCGTTACTGTTGTTATTGATGAATGTCCTCATGCCTGATGATTTTGTAAATTACCCAGTAAAAAATATTGAAAATCAGAAAGGCTAATGGGAAACAAGCTCTGGATATTGTGTCTATCTTTTTGGCCCGGTCAATGAATACCTTTCTCATCTCATCAGGGCTTTTTGGTGCAGCTTGAACAGGATTATTTGGCCCCTTTTGTGTCACTCCATCTTTTGCTTGCAGACACGGGCCCATTCCATATGCTGTAAAGCTAAACTGACTTTCCCTTACATCATCATCCTGTTGAAAAAAGAAAAAAAGTAAAAAAAAAAAAGTGAGTTTTTTTTTCAATTTCAGAAATCTTACCAGCTGCTAAATAGCAAGTATTGCACCATTACCTCAGTGACTTCTCGAATCCAGAGTTTATCTTAGCAGGTTGAAATTTCAGCCCTATCAGTGCCTGTCAAAAATATTGCAGCAGCTTTAACAAGCACAGAATTTTCCTATTTGTTTATAGATACTGTAATCTATTTAGAGACAAGAGAAAGCTTAGTAAACTAGTGGTAATCAGGCACACAACTTCTGATTTGGTTTAATTTTCCCAATTTACAGTAAATATCCACAGTCTTCAACTGGGCAAACTTCACACTCATCTTTTAGGCAATAGCCATTAACTCTGTACGTTGCTTAACAAAATGGGATCCTGGCCACTAGAGATACTCCTCATATGAGCACTAATGATGTTCATGTTAATTATATTAGTGAGAATTGTGACTATTTGGTCCTTGCATATTTAGTTAATCTTATATGTATGCCTTATTTCTGCTGTTCCCTGTAATTAAGTCAGATAAAGAGAATGGTATGCAAAGTGTCTTAGTTTAAAATAAAGTGAATGAAAGCTAAAGGCCAGATTTTAATTCTGACTCATTCTTCTGCCAATTCAGGGGCAAACTGACAAAGACATTCTGAATTCAGGGAGGTATAAGAGAAAATGGTTTTGAATCCTGTAGTACAGATACAGAAGTACAAGGTCTGAAGATACACATATTTTCATAGTATGTGTTTCAAGAATGTGGCTTCTATCTGGAGACACACTTTGCACTTCTCTTTACCTGGTTAAGGCATTTGCAAGTAATAAAGGAGGTACAAATGCAGGCAAATAAATGATACATAGACTGTGAAGTGAGGGCCAAATTTGGTTCTGAAGTATGTTCTAGTGTATTCCTTCACTGTGTATGCTACTCAAGGATAGTCATGTGATTTTGATGGCATTCACAATTTTTTAAATACTGATTTTAAATTCAGGATTTCCTACTTTTCATGTCTAATTCAGCCTAGCTGCTTTAGGATTCTAGACTTTTATGAAGTATGACAAAGTATTATGTATATGTTATTTTTTAAATAAGTGTTTTGGAAAATAATTTCTGTAAGTATTAAAAAAAGAATGGAGCAGCAGTCAACTTTCCTTTTATAAGAGAATTGTTGATGTTTTGGAGCTCCTTCTAGCTTAAATTAAAATAAAAGGGTAAAAAAATTTATTTACCAAAGCAAGTGAAATAATTAGTGTTTCAGTCCACTAATTCTGAAATATTTTTGTTTTATTTAAACCTCTTATTTTATAGAAATGTAATTTCTCAATGAACACAGTTTAAATCCAGAATTCCAAATTTTGCATTTTGAAAATGCCTGTGACATTTGGAAAACCTGAAAATGTTTTGGAATAGAGAATTCATTCTAAATGTATTTAAAGTTTTGGTTAAGTAGTACTTGCTAGAAGATCCATTGTTAATTAATTGTTTAAAAAACTTCAAATCATATTTATTATCATATATTAGTTGAATAAGTTATCTACAAAAGAATGCAGATCAACTACTAAGTTTGCAGTGAACTAGTTGGCAATCAGCACGAGCATCTGGCAGAGCTGTAGCTATCACCCAACAGCTGTAGTTATCACCCAACTGCAACACTTTTTCATATATGTAAATTGAATAAACTTACAGACTAATATAGTTCACTGAAACTACTCTACTTCAAATCTGTATTAGAATTCTCCTATAAAAACAAAAAATAAGGAAAAATTAACATGAAAGAAAAGGAGGAAAAATCACTGACTGACTTCAATATGGAAATGAATAACAGAAATACAAAATGATAGGATCATTATCTGATGACGTGATAAAACAAAGATCTAATTACAACAATAGTGTTCCTCTCCTGTCAGAAAAGAATGGGAAATAACATCTTTATATTAGTTGTATTCCAGAAGAGTTGTAGTGTAGTATTCCAGTGAACAGAAGTTACAAATACATGGACTGTGAGAACTTACGCTAAACTTGCCATTTAAACACCTTTATACGTACAATTCAGGGTTGAAGTCTTTTCATGCTTTTCCAGAAAATAATGCTTATGAATGCACAAGCTGAAAAAGGTAATAAAATAATTCTTCGGAGTAGCAGCTTTCATCTGGTTATGTTTTCAGGATGAGGCACAGTATACTAAGACTTTACTGCCTCTGATCTATGCTTACTTGAACTGAGCCACCCCCTAGAACGGTTTTAAAGGTCAGGTCTCTGATTATTTATTTTGCTTGCAGACATCCCTAGTTTAGTCTGTGAGCAGGCTGTGCAGAAATGCTCCCTGTTGTTGAGGAAGTGATGTGAAGGTCCTTCCAGGAGTCTAGCATTTCTGCCTAGTGTCTGTTGCATGGTGTCTCCGTGAGGGCAAGCAGAATGGCTGGAGCCTGCTGAGTCAGACCAAAGTGCTAGGACTAATGGATATGCAGGTAAGGGCACCTTCTGGAGCACTGTAGCATGCCAGGTACCATCATACTTTTTTTTTTCTTTTCTGGGATATCAGCTGGAATATCCAAAATGTGGTTCTGCAAGTTTTCCAGCAGGTTCATAATGCAGAAAAATCATGAATTTGGCCTCAGGTTCATATCTGCAGGTGCTCTTGCACAGCAGGAAAGTTGCAGTTACTATTGATATTAACTTTTGAGTGCTTTTTTCAATGCTTTTTTATAAAATGTTAGTGACACCCCATTTGTTTTATCAACTGACTTGGCTACAGTCCCTCTTTTTGACTAGAAATATTTCTCATGATGCACATGCCCGAGTCCACAGCGGTTGAAATCATCTAATGGAAGTACCCTGTACATCCCAGTTGAGTATCTGAACAGTAAATCTTCCTCAAAAAGTCTTGCATTTTGGTTGATTTTTTTTTAAATGTAATAAGGAAGCTTTTTTTGGTGTCTTTTTGTGTATTTGTTTAGTGCGTCATCACTAAAGAAAAGAAAATTATGATTTCTTATTGAATTTTGACAAAGCTTTTAAAATCTTATGAATGAACTTTTAAAAAAGTTCAATATGAATGAGTTTTTCACACATACGGCTTTGGAATTAACAATTTGAAAGATATTCTGCATAAAGTCACATATAAATATTTTATCCTCTCTATTAAAATTACTGTAATTAAAGGAAGGAATAAGAATAATAGGAAATAAATTCAGGTGACAATTTCTATTTAGAAAGTTAGAATTCTCTGGAGGCCTGAAGGAAATTATTTCAATTAGTTTATTTTTATATCAACATTGTTCTACAAAATACTTAGCTATAAAGTATTATAAAGCTGTCAGTTTCTGTGGCCCTGTGACTACACTGTTTTCTGTCCATATATTTAATAATAAATTTCTCTTGAGGAATAATATGCATAAGGGTTGAAAAATATCTCTATAGCCTTTTGACTGTGGGTTGTGGTAGTAGCTTGAAGACTTATTTGAAGCCTTGGCTTTGATAATTGGACACTATATTTTTTACTGTTCATTTTTGAGAAGAAAAGTGTTGAAGTGTTTTGCACTACAAACAGCTTTTTTTTAAATGCTGATCTGGTAGCAACTGATTTCTCCTTGAACTGATGTCACAGTTCCTTTGAAGTTGCAGAAAGTAAAATTTCAATACTATGTTTTAATCCAGGTTTAAACAGATCAAAATGGATTACGGAACTAATAAGACAGGTACCTTTATTAACATTTCACGTCATCACATACAGGTAGCAATGAAGGTATATGGAGTTCACATGGGAAGATGTTATTCCAGACAAAAGGACAGGGCCTCTGTTAATGATTGGATATCACATTATGACAAATAGGACATCTTCTTCACAATTTACCCTTAAATTTGTACTGTAGATTTGAGGCAAAGTCCCGTCTATGGGTCCTGTACATCTCAAGCCATTGCTATGCTGCAATGATTCACTGATTTCATTTCCATCAAGAACTCCCTCAAAATACTTTCATCAAAACGGATGGGTTGACCAAAAAGAAAACAAAAGAAAAGAGGTGTGATTACCATTAAAGACAATCTAGTTTGCATGTCTATTTTCCTCACTAAAGATATGGTGATCTTTAGATTTTTGAAAATAGAAATAAAAGATTGACTATTCCTGAAAATTAAATATATTAAAAGCTAATCTAAAATCAAAGTGTTATTCAATATATATACACAGTTAATATTTTTCCCTGTACAGTGTGAATGCAACTAAGAAAAAGCACTGGTCGTAGATATGTTTCAGTGTCCCTGTATGACTTCTAATTCTGCTATATTTTTCCTTTTATATTTCAAGACTGAAAGGAATATTAACTGTAAATGAATAATTAATATTCATTCATTCTGAAGGAATGTTTCCCTCACATTAGTAATATAATATTTGTGAAATGGTTGTGTTCATTGGCCAGATTTCTTTCTCTGACAGAGACAAAGCACTATGGATGATATACTGACTACCAAATGAAGTCTCAAATTGGGAATCAAAATTCCCCTGTTCTCAGAATTCATTATGCCATTTGTGTAATCATAAAGAAATGACACCCTTTTTGAAAAATCTCCCGTACCTATTGTGATGCCTATTGGAAAACAGCAATGAGTAGGTTGCAAATTACATTGCAATAGCAGTTTTTATTTATAAACGTATTTACAGCACAATCCTAGACACTTCAAAATATTTGTTAATTCTGTGCAAATTGGATTTGGCCTCTGAAAAGAAATTTGTCTTTCAGTTATTTGGAATCATTGAGTGAGGTCCACACTTACAACCATAAAAACAGTAACCAGAGGGTGTAGTTATACCTAAGTATTGCCTTTGATGCTGCTGTTACTGTTGTCTGGGAAGGGAGGCTGCAAATGTACTAGATGGTGTAAGAAAGAGGCAGTGACTGTAGATGGAAAAAGCATAAGGAAAATGGCAAGGATAGATGAGTGTTGGACGCCAAAATATCTTAATACAGAACTGTACATAATTGCGTTTTGTATAACTGTAGAATTTTCCATAAAACTCAGCAGTTCTTATTTTGTTTGCTACACCTGTTTACTGCAGGGTTTTTACCCAAGTTCAATGATACGCTTTTTAAGAGAGATTTCAGTTCTACTGTGTTTTTAATCAACATTGAGAAGGAATAACAGATCATTTTGATTAAATTTACAAAAGAATCCAATCTGGCAGAACCCGCAAATTTGTTTGAGGATATGTTTAGAGTTAAAATTTAATTCAATTACTTGGACAAAGAATCTGAAAAATAGAGAAGGAGAGTCAGTAGGTGCCTTTAGACAGGAATAAGCAGCTTCACAAACATAAGAGAGAAAAGTGAATGGCTCTGCAGTAGTTCTGGAAAAAGACCTGAGAGTTATGGAAGGTCACAATCTTGATACGGATCAATACCATACTGTTGTTAAAAAGGCAAATGGCAAACTGGTTTGGAAAAACAAGTGTATAACTTGCATGATGTGATCCATCAGCTGCTCTCACTGTTACTGGCTAGGCGTCATGTTGCAAACACAGTTTTGAGGAATTATATGGACTTATTAGGAGAATTTCCAGGGAAGGGGAATGAGAATGAGCAAAAAAAAAAGAAGACTGTACCAACTGGGAATATTTAAAGAAAGGAAGACTGAATGGAAATGTGCAAATGGCTACATAAAGGAATGCAGTAGTCTGTTCTCTGTGCCCCTTCAAGACAATCTGTGAGAGGGCAAAGAAGGCATGAGTAAAAACTTTCTAAACCATTGGAATAGATTGCAGGGGACCTTGTGGAATTTTTTATGACTGGGATGAATTACATATAACTGATGCCGACTTAGGTCAGGAAAATTGATTCATTGACCTCCCAGGGGCATTCCAGCAATGAAATTCAATCATCTGACCACTGCTAGGGTTACTTGGTAAAAGTAAATATTTCTTGCAACAAGCATGTCTTTTTAATTACAAAGAAAATAGACCTTGGAAATTCTTCAGCTACACTATTGCAATTAGATATTTTTCATACATGTTATCCTCCGTCAATGTATATCTGAAATAAAATATTTCCAAACCCATCTATTTTTGGACTTTTGCAACATTATTGAATCACTACAGATTTTGCTGTACCCTTGCAGGTACAGATAAATTGCGAGTGCCAAAAAATTCTGTATTCATTGGTTGGAATTCACCTAATCCTAGTAAAATGTCCCAAGATGGTAAGCATGTAGGATGAAAAAGTCTAGTAAGTTATCCTAACTGCTCTATTACTTTAATCTATTTGGACATAAATACTGAATAGAATAGCAGTTTTCACTTTGAAAAGAAAGAGGATTTACTGTTCAAGCAAGCTCCTGAAGTTTATTTTAAATGCAGACTTTTAAGCTAACTTCTTTTCTTGTCTTTTGACCTTGTGGTCTAATGAACATCTTGTTATAGATGGTAGTTTTAAAAGTCAATACAAGGTAATTCCTGACAGCCAGTGGCTATTTGACCTAGTCCAAAGGGATAAAAAAACATATAGAAAACTTATAATCATGAGCTATAGTAACTGACTTTGAAAAAGACAAAAGAGGAAGGAAACACAACTTAATTTGGCTTATGATCCTAGTGCCTGCATTTCATGTTAGAAATTGTGGGGAATAAATAATAACATCTGTGGTAAGGAAGGCTAGTTGTTAACTGCTTTCTTTAATCTATAAGACATCATTTATTATTTATATACCAGAGGGTTTAGGATGCAATCCAATTTTTTTTGAGAGATAAAATCTCCATGCTGTAACATTTCAAGTTCTAGTACACTTGTTGGGCAAGGAATGGCTTAATAAAACACTGAGAAAAAGAGAAACAATTAGCTGAGCTCTCTCTAGAGCTTGAGAAAGTGTATTCTCAAAGGCTAAGTCTGGACAGGAGCTCTAGCTCTACACAGAATTGGAGTCAGTCAAGAAACATTCAGTTAATCTTTTCAGAAAAATGCATATTCCTCAAAGTCATAACCTTGCATAGGAACAAAGCATTTTTTTGGTAAATTCAGGCTGAGAAACCTGTCTCATGATGAAACATACAGATTCAGGGAGGAAGGGAAAGCCATATACCCCCAAATATAGTTAATACCCTCACCTGGGTATGTTATGAAGAAAAGCATTGAAATGCATGTTTTCATCCTTCAGAATCTAAGGGGAATACTTCATATGTTCCTACAGACCCTGCAGTCTTTAAGTCTAATTCTCTAATTTTGTGAGAACCTGGCAGGCAACCTACCTGAAGCTAGAAGACTGCTAATGAAATGTAAAATTAGAATAAGGACTTTTAAGTGTGAATTCAAAACTATCATTATGTCAAGCACTCATCCAGCAAAACACTTAAGTCAATGAGACAATTCACATGCATACTTTTTTGTTAAGTGGTCTTCTCTTAGAAGTGCTTTGTATATCCTTCCTCACATACATCTAAGCTAAAATTTGATTGATTGTAATTGCTGAAGAAGTGTTTCTGGTGAGCCTGAAGTCTTGCTAAAAGGGGGCTGGAAAGACATTTGGTTTGATTTCGGGGAAGGAAGGTAATACTACCTGCCAGTTTCTAACCCTGTTGTTTTAATAATTGGCATCTATTTAAGGAAGTGAAAAGATATCACTAAAGTTGAATACGGTAAATTTGCCTGAGATCCAGAAGACACTATAATACATGGTGAAAAAAAGAATGGACTAAAGTATAATCACATAATATATCACTCACCACAGCTGTTTGTACTTGATAAATAACGCATTTGTTGTGGCTCACCTTCCTCCTGCCTGGTAATCCATCTCTGCCTGTCCCATTGCCCCCATTTCCAAATCTTTAAGCAGCTTTCAGAGAGCTGCTGTATTTCAAAAACAAACCCCATCACAAAAATGCTGCTTTCCTCCTGTGTGTCTCAGAAAGCGTTTTTTCTGCTGCTGTCAGCAAAAAGAAGAAAGCACATTTTTCACAGGGACAAATATTGAAAGCAGGTACATGCAGTCTGAATCATCCTCTAGGCTACAGTACATGAGTTTCTCTCTGCACCTGAAGAAGTCTAGGACTCGACACATAGGAACAGGCTAATGCATGAAAATGTCATTTTCATTTGACTGTTAATCCTGCCTATTAAGATGGAGTCTTGCTAGCAGATACTGCTTAGGTAGGCTTTACAGCATTACAGATTTTCAATATCTTCTAAGTAAAAGGGGAAACAACCTGTAAAATGTCTTCTTGTGATGTAAGCAGTAAATTGAGGTAAGTATTCAGGAATGAAAGATGGCTGAACTGAGTCATGTTGCTATGGTCAGACTTTCATTCACAGTAATCTAGACAGTGACTGAAAGCCACATACCCAGTGGAAAGGCTCTGCATGACATCAGTGGTGAGCACTCATTTAATTAGTAGGTTGGAGAAATATTTACTCTTTGAAAAATCAGAATTAGGAGTTACATATTTTTGTAAGAAATTTTGTTTATTGCTTGATTTAACTGGACTTCAGAGTTCAAACCTGTATCCTTTGCTGTTTGACTTTGCACATTGTTAGTGACTTATTTTACTGGTAGTCTAGATAGCTTCAACTATAAAATAAATATTAATAACCATTGCTGTATTAAATTTTTTTACTAGTTGTATTAACAATTTACACTAAATTAACATGACAGAAGGAAAAAAATCACAACTTCTCAGCCTTTTAAAGTAAATAATATTAATTGAATAAGTATTTTTTGTATTGAAAAATTTTTACATGCAACACAGCTGTTAAGGCTTTGAACTGAATACTAGAATAAAATTAGGGAACACTACTTGTTGAATCTCAGTGTAGTACACAAACTGCTGCAAGTATCAGTAACATTCATCCACTGAAGTATAACGTAACTTTTCTAACAGAGTGAAATTCATGCTTGTGCAGATGGCTCCCACATGGCCCATGCCTCATTTAAATCCCTCTTAATCCCTCTTCTGAGAATTCAAGTTGAATTTATGCAGTGCATAGTCCTTTTAGTGACCCTCTGTCTACAGTGAATTTTATTTTCTGCTGCCATTTTATTTATATTGCCACTTTAAGCTGGAGTATGTTTACCAAATTAACCCTATATCCTGGCATAAATCAATCTTAGACTCTCTTTCAAAGTTGTGAATACCGTTATTTTTACCTTGTTCTTCTTCCTCTTGCGGCGGAATCGCAGAAGTTCTTTATGCTGCCTTGACACAAAGTTTACAGCTGCATACTCCAAAAGTGCAGAAAATACGAAGAGCAGACACACAGCCATCCAGATGTCAATTGCTTTGACATATGACACCTATGGAGAGAATAGAGCAGAAGACTGAATATGTTAAAACCACAGATGTGAAGTTTATATTTCATGTCAGGAGTAAGTGCATTAATATCTCCACATCCCAAAACTACTCTTATCAAATAAAACTTAACATGAGAGCTAGATAATAAGAGGAACAACAATTCAATCTATAAGCATTAAATATTATTTTTAAAAATGGAGTCTTTCACAAAATGTGTTTATTGTTTACGACATTAACAGTTCCTCATAGTGTACTGTGTATTTTATCACAAACCAAAAAATCCAAAAGAAGCACATGCTCTACCTCCATTTGTCCCACTGAGATCTGTGAATGATACTAAGGAATCAGATAATACCGTACAGTGAGATCAGTGGGAATTCCTGTATTATAATGGATCTGATTTAAAGTTTCTGGAATAGAAATTAGGTAGGAGAAGGGAGATAGATGGCGGATTCTGATATATTCATTCTCTGCTAACATAGGCATGATAAATCAAAGATATAGGTTCAAATTAGTCCTGTAATTTTGAAACAGTAGAAATACTGAAAATCAATTCAGTAGATGTAGAGTAGATGAACTCATTGCAAACCTTTACTGCCAAGCTCACCTGCAGGACATAATCTGAACTAGGAAAGTAGGGCCTGTTCCTACTCTGTGTGCAGATCTACAAGAGCCTTTTCATATAAGGCAACATAGCTAGCTTCAGGAGTCTAAAAAGTGACAAAAAACATCTGTAGCTCTCTGGTAACCTCTTACATTCTCGCTTTTCTGAGTTTTTATAGCATTCCATTTTCTTATCTGTTGATCCTACATTCAGATGCATTTGAATCCACATTATTTGAGGCACAAAGTGCACTCACCTCTCTTAGGGGTATCTACACAGAAAAAAATTTAATTAGCCAAACTAAAAATACCATGTTAAAACTATTTGGCTGCTCATGGCTTAGACAAGTGTACCCTTTGCTGGGTAAAAAACTAGCTGGATGGACAAGCCCAGAGGTTTGTGGTGTATGGAGTTAAATCCAATTGGCAGCAGGTCACAAGTGGTGTTCGCCAGGGCTCAGTGTTGGCGCCAGTTCTGCTTAATATATTTATCAGTGATCTGGACAAGGGGATTGAGTGCACCCTCATTAAGTTTGCAGATGACACCAAGTTGGGAGGGAGGGTTGATCTGCTCGAGGGTAGGAAGGCTCTACAGGTTGGATCAATGGGCTGAGGCCAATTGTATGAGGTTCAACAAGGCCAAGTGCTGGGTCCTGCATTCCTGTCACAACAACCCCATGCAGTGCTACAGGCTTGGGGAAGAGTGGCTGGAAAGCTGCCCGGCAGGGAAAGACCTGAGAGTGCTGGTCGACAGCCAGCTGTATATGAGCCAGCAGTGTGCCCAGGTGGCCAAGAAGGCCAACAGCATCCTGGCTTGTATTGGAAATCCTGTGGCCAGCAGGAGCACGGAGGTGATCGTTCCCCTGTACTCGGCACTGGTGAGGCCGCACATCGAGTACTGGGTTCAGTTTTGGGCCCCTCACTACAGGAAAAACACTGAGTTGCTGGAGCGTGTCCAGAGAAGGGCAACGGAGCTGGTGAGAGGCCTGGAGCACAAGTCTTGTGAGGCGTGGCTGAGGGAACTGGGGATGTTTAATCTGGAGAAAAGGAGGCTGAGGGGAGACCTTATCACTCTCTACAACTACCTGAAAGGGGGTTGTAGTGAGGTGACTGTCAGTCTCTTCTCCCAAGCAGCTAGTGATAGGATGAGAGGAAATGGCCTCAAGTGCGGCAAGGGAGGTTCAGGTTGGATATTAGGAAAAATTTCCTTACTGAGACAGTTTTCAGACATTGGAACGGGCTGCCCAGGGAGGTGGTTGAGTCACCATCCCTGGAGGTATTCAAAAAGCGCATAGACAAGGCACTTCAGGACAAGGTATAGTGGGCATGGTTGGACTCAATGATCTTAAAGATCTTTTCCAACCTAAATGATTCTATGATTCTATGATAATACAGAAGTGGATTTTATGTATTTTTGTTGTATACATTTTATTTCTATTAACTGCAATGGCCCATGCAGATGGTCAAGGAATAACCCTTAAAATTAAAAAGAAAATCTTTAAAGCAATGACAAGTAAATAGTTAATGATAGAACTATACTTTAAGCTTTTTACATTGTGTAGTGAACCATTCTTTATACAATTGTTTGGAGCTATTCAGATTCATATTTTTCTATATTTCAATGTAAATGTGTTTGTAACTAATGAATTAATTCATAATGTAGGCAAGTTTTGGGAAAGGAATAACACTGAGAATAAGTTGGAATCTATGACCTTCAGAAATTCAGTCACATCTGCTAGCATGTCATCAGATACTAAGATCTGGAAAGGATGAGCTAGTCAATTGCTAGGCAGCATTTATGTAGTACTGAATAACACTGTTTTCATCACTTGCTGAGGTTTATGGAATTTAGTAGATATGTGGTTGGCTAAATAGTTGAGACGGGACAAACAAAATATATTTGATTGGCGACTCAAAAAACCTTTAAATATTTTGAAGTTATTTATCTCCTTTAGAAGATGTTTAAATGTTGATAGTTAAAACATAAGGTTGACTGAAGTTGTTTATTTGTCACATAGCATTATGACTTTGTACTAATGTGGCACAAACAAAGGAAATTCTGCCTACCTTTGGAAGAGATGCTCGTGAACCTGAGCTTTGTGTTGTCATGGTCAGTACAGTTGTTATGCCTAAAGCCACTCTGGCTGGAGCTGCATCCATATTGATCCAAAATGACACCCAGGAGAGAATGACGATCAATAGACTCGGTATGTACATCTGGATGAGATAGTAACCCATCTGCCTCTCAAGGTGAAATCGGACTTCAATACATGTAAACTTTCCTTTTTATAACAAAGAAGAAATATTGAATAGAAATAGAGTGTTCTTTACGTCAACATTTAGTGCACACTCTAATGAATTTACACTCTGTCAAATATATTGGTTCTCTAATGAAACATGAATGTTTTGATTTCTTTACAGTGATTTTTAATATGCATGGTTCCCATTGTAACAGGAGTATACACTGGAAAAGAACGGGACAGAAAAACTGAAAGTTTAAGAATTCAGTAACCTCTGGAACTCTTCTTTCCTTATAGAAAACAAAACACAATTCATTATGATATAGGAAAGTTCTGTGAGATCACACTTGGTTTTCCACTCATTGTTCGGCAATACTGCTTTATGCAAAGAAAAGGATTGCTCTCCCATTATATAATATCTCATTTATCTTTTGATTCAATTTTAAGCTTAAATTTATTTTTTTTAATCCAATGAAATTGCAAAAAATATAGTGAGATCAGTGTGGGCATTAAGTTATCAATAGGAGATTCTGCTAAATCTCTCCCTTTATCCCCATTCAAACTCTTGCAGCTCAGAAGTACAATGACTACGATTCAAACAGAAATTGAGAATTTGAGATTAGGCAATTTTAAGAAGCTAATTATTTTTTTTCCAGATACTGAACATCAATCAACTTCCACTGATTTAACCAAACCATAATAAAAAAAAAATCTATTTTTTACTCATAGAAATGCCACAAACCCATTTTTTTCCTTTTTTTTCTTATCCCAACTGTTTTTCTTAACCCTGTAAACTGTAGATTATTTCACAGATCTTGACCTGGTCTCATTAGACTTTATAATTCTTCTCATTGCTCATATTAGTCACATAAGAATGGTGCTGAAGGCAATGCTATTACTGTAAATAGTGTATACATGAAACAGTTTCTCACAGCAGGAAATATACATACATCAAATTTCTTCCTCATTTAAATGAAAGCATTTCCTAATTCTAAGTTTAACATGGAAAGCTATACAGTTATTTATTTTGTGGTATGAAGTTTTTTGGTTATGTTTTCCAGTAGGTTTTGACAGATATTTTCCTAATATATTTTATTTGCCAAAATGCCATTTTATAGCAAATTGTTCCACATTAAGAGTGCTTTAATATTTACCATATTAACAAAACTTATGTAATGGACTTATTTATGAGCTTATCCTATACTAATTTAGTATATTGCATATTATGCTGTGACAGTAGTCAGGCATAGGGAAATGAGTTTCAGGTAAAGTCAAACTGAAATGTTTTTATTCTAGGCATATTAAGTGCTTGGAAAGATCTTTTGAACTTTTTGTAATAGTTCTCTTAACAGGTCATTAGTTCTTTCTATGCTGTCATAGTAAAAGTCATTGTATAAAATTTTCATTCTGCTGAGGCACTAAAAAATATTTAGAAAGAAGGTAGTTGTGATGTTCAATTTTAAAATGATATGATAGGAGTTTCATATCTGCCGGCTCAATTATTAGTTTTATCCCTAATTGCTGATGTTTTCTGAATCCTATCTACATTCCTGAAACCTGCGCCCCAAATCCTGGCTCAACCATCTGCTGCCCCAGCTTCAAAACTAATTTCTGCTTCAATCAAGGGATGAAGTCCCAGTTTAACAAAGTGAATGGGAATTTTGGTGTTTACTTCAGAAAAGGCCAGGATTTTCCCCTACATTTCTCTTTCAGGATCTTTGAACAGATACCTGCATGACACATTCTTTTACTTAGCAGCTCAGTACACCCCATGTAACTAGAAGTTCTGCACTGACTGGCCTTTGTCAGAATCATATTCTTCAAACAGCCTTGGACACCAGTAGTCTCTTCTCTCATACATCACAGCAAACCATGGTGGTAAGGAGTGACAGAAATGCATCAACCAAGTCTAGGTTTCTTGCAAAGCTGTTTTATTTGGCATCACATCAGCAAGAATTAGTTCAGCATGCAACATTTTCTTCTTATAGGGTCCTATATTCTTCTTTCAAAACGAATTAGGGAGGAAAACTAAGGAGCATCAGAATGGGTAATATATGCATAACTGGAGTGCCAGTAAATGTTGGCTATTGCTTATAGGTTGTTTTTTTCTCCAGAGAAAGGTGGGATAAGAGATCTGAGTCTCTCTCCTGAGTACTCAAGTGGGCTTGGATTATTACAGAGCTCTTAGCATGAAATTACAGTGGTCCTAAACAGGAAGAAATAAATAATACACTAGCTTTGATGTGGATTATTTTAATGTTGTTGCAAGTTTGCCAGGTTTGTCTCTAATAAGGAGAAAGAGAGGAATAGCTGTGGACAACAGAACCCTAAAAAAATGAAAGAGATTCTGAAAGAAAGAAGTGCAAATGGAATGTATTGTAAACACAGAAGAGAGATAGGATTATGAAGAGGCCAGAACTAGGACTGGGTGATGTGTCAGAGGAATTATACTGAAAAATTTTTTGCTTGGTTTTGTATTTTTGTAAGTATCATTGGCCAAGGTTAAAAAAAAAAGCAAGTGAAGTGTGTCTCAAAGCAGAAAAATACCTTTGCGTACTCCACAGAATATGTGACTTAGACTCTGGCCTTCACCTTGGGCTTAGTGAGTTTATGGACATGCCAGTCATATGTCCACTGCTTCCCAGGCAAGACCACTGTATTCCTCATCTGCTCTGTTCCAGTGTAGCACTAAAAATTTAGCATGTGGCAACTCCCCAGGCAGACTCGTAGTTACCCAAGTAGAGACTTCTCTCTGTTACTCAACTGCTGACTATTGGAGAACAGCAGCAGTTGGAAGTCAGTCTCGGCACTGCAGTTGCAGTAGTTGCTAGTCTAAGTGTGGAAGGGGTGATGTTAGTTTTTACCCTTCCTGGCTGGGATTAGAACCACCTGCATAAGCTTGGCTAATGAGGCAGAATGGGAAAAAACACATTGGCACTAGCAGATGTGTGCTTCAGCTAGGAGGCAGCCAGCAGAGGCTGTGCTGTTGTTTCCCAGCTGAAGCCAGCATCCAGCTGCGGGCCTCCTTTCTCTTCCTGTATTCCATTTCAAATTCGAAGCCAGGTTAGCTGTGGTTTAATATATTTGATTGGATTCTTGAATGGTTCAGAAGAGATGTACCCATGAAGTTATCTCAGTTAGGAAAGGAGAAAGACATACAGTTAAAAGCATTCATTTGCAGTACATAAAAGGTAAGATCTGGTTCATTCTGATATGCACTGTAAATGTCATGGAGAGTGGTGTGGAGCAATATGAAACCTTTGTGGTATTGTGGTTTTGCTGAGGCTGAGTAACAAGTTAAGACCTGATGCTAGTTTCAGACCAGAGCTAAATATAGACATGAACACAATCCATACAATGGACAGATTTTTGTAATGCAAAAGAAAGAACTGTTACTGAGGGCTTCCTAAAGGATAAGCATTTTTTCGTGAAGCAGAGGTAATGTTCTCTGTGTTTGTAAGTCTAGCCTAATCAGGGATTCAAGTGTGCTAGAAGCACCAAAAGTGCTGTCTTGCTGAGTGCTGTACCTATGCATATGAAGTGAACGTGGTGGTATATATGCACACGCATTTTTCTCTCTTACACGTGTTCTTTGGTAACAATGTCAGATCTTCTGGGCTGGCATGTTTTCTATGCAATGTCCAACTGAAACCAATATTGTAGTGGAAAAATGCGTATTCCAGTCAGTCTATATGGTTTCTATTTCCCCTGGAAAGTATAAGTGGCTTTTCTTTGGAGTCAGCGTCTAGGTCACATATTCTTTTGGTTGTTGCTGCTGCGGCCCATTGTGAGTAACTCAGGAAGAGGAATTTTCTACCTTAGCACACCTTCACACTGCACAGCCTCCTCTGACTATGGCAGGTGCTATTTAAGCAGTGGGCTATGCAGGCAGCAGTATGCTTGCGTGATTAAAAGGTACTGCCAGCAGTATGGGATGTGCAAGGGAAATCAAGCATAAGTAGTAGCTTTCAGGCCATAAGGAGTCCTTCATTTCAGTTTCACCTGGCTCAAACAGCTCCAGAGGTAGTAGTTGGTAGAACTTAAATATACTTGTCCCCTTTTAGCAGCCCTTAAGTTATGCCTTGGGGGAAGCTTTTCTTACTGTACCCTTACAATGTCATGGTCATGTTTACAATTCCCAGGAAGGCTGAGTAGCTGTTACTGAAGCTACATAGAAAGTTTTCATAATGGGGAATCACTTCAGGAAACTGAGCCAAGGAAATAGTGTCCCTGAGAAATAGTTAATAAAGTTAAGAGTAATAATAATAAAATCACTATGAAATTAAAAATTAATAACATAATAAAATAAAATGAATAAGT
Source organism: Elanus axillaris (assembly GCA_026212715.1). Lineage (NCBI taxonomy): Eukaryota > Metazoa > Chordata > Aves > Accipitriformes > Accipitridae > Elanus > Elanus axillaris. Next base: position 571,207 of record JANZLQ010000056.1, on the reverse strand, counting down.
AAAAACAAAAAAAAAAGGAGCTAAGCATGCAGAGATTCAGCTGTTAATCCATGCAGAATGGAGAGATATCTGCTGGAGGTTCTGGTTCTTGATGCTACTTAGTAAATCATAGTCTGGCCTTCCTAATAAGAAAAGCCATTGATAAGGCTAATATCTGACCTACTGTGAAATATCTTATGGATGTATAGAGGACTATGGCCTAAAGACTATAGAGCTTAATGAAATTACATTAAACTATTTACTTAAAATAAGAATTTTGTATTTGCTGAATAGAGAATGATTCAAAGCTTAGCAAAATTGAACAAAACTAAGTTAAGCAAATCTGAATAAATCTTTATGGAGCCCTGCAGGGTATAAGTCTTAGATCTGGGAAGCAGATATTTTATATTCTGATTCTAACACATCTGTCAATATGGATGTAGACTACACAATTCTGTTTTTACCAGCAACTGATGACCAACAAACAGCCAGCTTGAGGACCAAAATATTGCAAGCTATGGAGATTTGCTAACAGAGTCTGGGGCAATTGAACTGTGATGATGGTCCTCTCCTCTAGCACTGCATTTTCCTCCTTGAAAAACAGCTAAAGGCACAGGTTTAACATGAAATTAAGTACTGAAAGACAGCAGGGCAGGAGAAAGGGGGAGTGGGACTTCTTCAGTGGCTAGGATATGCTCAGCCTAAATGGCTGACTTAGATTTAGATCCCTTAATAAAATACAGAGCTTCTCCCATTTGTCTGTCTTCTGGAAATCCCTTTCTTAAGCAGCTCAATTCCTCTACTCCCCATCCTAAGATCCTAAGCATTCAACTTCAATGTGAGCTTGAAAATTGTGTTAGACAGAGTATTTATTTCCAGGTGCTATTCTGAACCTCCGCAGTGTTTATAATTTTTAGACTTGTAAAAACCACAGTTCCTCATTTTATGTGAAAAGATAACATATTGCAAAAGCCCGCTGACACACTTTTCTCTATAGACAGAAAATTAAAGACAGCCTTCTCTTCTAAAAGAAAAAGTTAAAGGGTCTTCTTCTAAGACAAAACATTAGGTGGAATTAAGGAACAGATTTTGTATGGATTGATGCAACGTGGCTACTGCAATTTATGACTTTAACTGCTTTCTGATGTTTAATACCTTGGATTCCCAGGTTCTCACTAAATAGTTGCCATTGCAGTGCTTTGAGTATTCCTGTCTACTCTCTGTACCTTTGTATGAAGGAAAAAAGGACAATACTTATTCAAAACAAATGCCTATTGCAGGACAATACACATTGAGAATAGTTCATAAGATACAAAGTGTATGTATAATATGATCTCACTGCAGGCCATCCCTTTTGCTGTATTTTTCCAGCCCTTCCTTGATGCCGGTTCTGGCACTTATCCTGAGTTGGAACACTTCAGTGTGCTAGGTAGTAGAAAGCTAGTCCTTTATGTATGTGTGTGTTAGAGACACAGACAGATGAAGTTTTGATCAGTATTGTCCTGAAACCAAATAATTAATTCATCACATAAATAATCAAGACTTTTGTTAAGTGCTCTGCATGCATAAGCCCTAATGGTTTAGGTTATCTAGTATACAGGATGGAATCACCCTGGCAAAGGTTGCTGTTGTCTTTAGTGAGAGTGAAGGTATTGGCTCCAAGTATCCTCAGACAAACTGGATTAATGAAAAAAAGCCCCAACACTCCAAATAGAAAGCTTTTTATTTTTAAAGTTATTAATGTTGAAAGAATTTTTCTGAGGACAATTTTATATTGTAACTGAAATAACTGTTTGGTTGAAAACAGACATAGACTCATAACAAAATAAAACTGTATTGCCATAAGAGGGATGACATAGACCACCAGTACTTCTTTTCTGCCTTTTGTTATGTGCTTTCTTTTTGCTCTGCGTCTGTTAAAATAAGACCACAATTAACCTCTCTAGGCAACAAAGTACAGCATGTTATGTATCGCACCGCAATCATAATGGCAGAAGATTTTCACAGAGAGCATGAAGGAGAATGAATAAACTGACTTTTCCATGAAGCTCCCTCTTTACTTTCCATGAGGCTCCCTTTACTTTCTTTCCTGTTAGAGTCATTACGAGAATCACCACTAGGTAAGCAGTCTAGCTGAGTTTACCTTGTTCAGTAAAAGACTTCCTTTTTATTCCTCCCAGAATGTTACACAGTCATTTGAGAGGCATTCTGCTTTACTTATTACTGAAAAATACAGTTAAATGCCTTCCCACGATTAAATTTCTTAAATAAACAAGATACTCCATAAATTATGTGTGTGTGCAAAGCTGGTTATTTCAAGAGGCTGCATCTTTAAAACTGATTACATGTAAGTAAAGTTAGCTGAAATTATTTTCATATCTTTCTAAGAAGGAGACAGGGTAATAAAAAAGCACTTAGTAAGTGCAGTCTCCAGACACTTTTTGCAATTTGCACTGAAATATAAATTGCAATTTTATAGTTTGGTGATTAAAACTGCTTATAAAAGTACTTGCCTTTTTCTCATCGTAAAACATTCAGGCTTTATCTATGATCATGCAGCCTGACTAGAAATGATGACCGTCGAGTGTCTGGCATATAGAACTAGACAAGTTCTCATACATATGGCTGGTGTCTATATATCTAAAACTAAGATTCACAAAACAGCTATAGGAATGTACTAACATTCAGTTTTTCCTTCAAGTCACAGTCTGCGGATATCAGTGGTATACTGGGGGATACCAGTGTGGGTGCTGTCACCTGCCATTGACTACCTAAGTTCTTGGTCAGGAATGAAGTGACTTTACATAGCTTGTTTGGAAACAAATACTGGGGCAGGTTGTAAACATTGGTGTAAGACTGATAATGACTGCAGTAAAAGCAAGTTGAAAATAAATGTGGAAAAGAGCAACTAATTTTTTTTCAGCTTGATGAACTTCCACTTGCAATTCCCATCTCTCTCTGAGTGGAGTACCAAGCTGCCATTCAGAGGAACCTCTGTAGGCTGGAGGACTCACTGCAACATCATGACAGTCAGCAAAGACATCGCACAGTTCTGCGATGAGGATGGGGAAACCCCATGCACTGGTACAGGCTGGGGATGAACTAGGTAGGTAGCAGTTCTACAGGAAAGGGCTGGGAGACTTTTTGTTCAATGAAACTTTAAAGTAGAATGTTTAAATTTTGTTTAGTGCAGGGGTGACAATTGAGGTGAGTTTTCTTCTCTTGCAGAGAAAAATGCCCTAATGGAATCAGGAAGTAGTCTTCTGTGTCTATGGATGGTCATGTCCTCAGCCTGTCATAGGCTGTTCTTCAAAGTGTTTATTATTTCTACTTTTTCAGTGAAGGAATGAGCAGCTTCAGAGTTTTCATGCCCATAGAATACCTCCTGGATAAAAAGTATGAACCTCCTTTTCTGAGAAGTGTTCTATGAAAAAAACCCAAAGGGTTAAAAAGCCATGGCTTAAAAGTCACTGCTATAGTCTCAAAACGAGTGGTTTAGGTGTTTGTCAAAACAAGTAGGGTTTTGATTTCTTGTGGGCAGAGTAAGGCATCAAAGCTATGTTTCCTTTAATCACTATCATGTTGGCAACAAAATGGCCAAACGTAAGGCCTTAAGTTAGTTGAAGGTAGGACCTAGAAAGGGCAAAATCTACAGGTTATTAAACACCTTCTTTGACTTTAAGGAGGTACCAAAGGAATTATGAGAAAAGATTGTGTTTGGGAAATATGTGTTAGGAGTTTGAATGTGGAATGTGGAGTTAAGGAAGTGGGCTGTTCACCAAGATCACAGATTTAAGAATACAGAGTTAACAGAAATTGTAACATACAGAATCCATCAGTTCTGATGGTAAGTGTAGCAACCATAGCTCCACTGTTTCCAAGACCACTATATCCAATACTTTCAGCCAAATCCCATCAATAGACATAAGACAGTTCTGAGCAGCATCATTCAAGTGCAGGTGTAGTGCGTTATCCATGGTGCAGGAATAAAGTCAAGATTCAAAGTATTTTGGTTTGTGCCTGTTAGCCAATGCTATTATGTATAAATTCATGCTATCATATATTGTGCTTTTTGCAACCGTGATTGAAATTACCTGTGAGTTGAATTAAGATTGGGTGTTGCATAAAAGCTCAGGGGAACAATGTATGTCACATAGGAATTGAATGAGGATGCGGTAAAGCAAGGCTAACCTTGTAATGTGAATGGTTCACATGTTGTGATTTTTCTGGTTGTTACGATTCTACTTCACTTCCCAAATTTGTCACTGCAGATATGCCAGTGGATGCAAAAACATGAAAATAATCAGAAATGTTGCTGTGTCACTTCAGAACACAAGACTTGATGAGCCATTATGCTGTACTGTTGCCGAAACTATTATGTCCCTATATTTAGAAGCAGTTTATTTTTCAAGCTGTAGTTACAGTGATCCATCTTCAGTTGGACATGAAACACTGATAAGACATATGTTGATAGGTTTCCACATACTGCCCTGAAGCTCCATGTTAATTTGTTTCTCAGGGAGACTTTGGGTATTTTTTTCTGTTTTACAGGAAGACTCAGAAGAGCTTTTCATCCTGTCTTGTAACTAAATTTAAATTGAAAACTCTTCTTTGGTCACTTACTGCATCCCAGCTGCAGTTGGTTAGCATTCTTTTAAGAATTCATTTTATCTAATCTGTCATAGGCCAGAGAAATAGGCTTTATTTCTAGTTTTGGAAAATGATTTTTTTTTTGTTTCTTTTGGAGTATCTGAAAGGGGTATCTGTCTACAGTATCTCGTTGTAGGAGTCTTAAGAAAGCCTATTACTGGTCACATATCCAAGTGACATAATGGAGGAAAAGAAACTCTTAGTTGTTTTTGTATTTTGATATAATGTTTAGGGATTTTTAGCCTACACATGGTAGTTAATAATACTGGTCATAACAAAGAAATGAAGGCATTCCTACCCTCCTAGAACCAAATCAAACCCTCTAATTTGATTAAATTAACTTCATACTGAAGACTTGAATAAAAAAAAAATACCCTGGAGAAAATACTTGTTATGATGAAGAAAAGAATGTCACAAGAAATGTAGTCCTGCATGAGTAAGACTATATTTTCTTTCTGGTTTGCCCTGCCAAAATTCTTCTAGGTTTGTACCTGTAATTTTGGTGCTGTAACTCAGCAGGCCACTCTGCTGCTTCCTCTGGTGAGGACATACCCTTCTGCCTGCAATTGGTGCCACTCAGTGTTGCACTTTTTTCCCCTCTGCCAGTCATAGGCAGGTTCCACAGCTGTGCAATTGTTTCTTAATTATTTGAACTATGTATTTTCTTAAGTTTACTGAAATAGAAGTTTGATCAGCCTTCAGGTACTTTTTCATTGTGTCAGTTATTTAAGACTGCATTATCCTGCACAATGCACCTGTACATTTTTATCTTCTTGTGAGTTCAGTAAGAATATGAAAAAAAAGCCCCCAACTCTCCAAACCCAATAAATTTTAAATGTCTTTCCAGTTTTGATCACTAATATATTTTCCTACCTGTATTGTAATGCTTGGTGCAGTAACATAAATCCTTTTCTTCTTTCAACAGAAACTGTGGCAGAGTGAGACCTTCTGCTACTTGAACTGCTCCCTTTTCTTGCCATTCAAAAATGAGATCATTCATTGTGTATCCAACTATAAAACAAACAAACAAAAAAACCAAACCACAAATAAACTCTAAGGCAGCTGCAAACTTTGAAAAGCAGGGACATAACAAATAGTCATGACTTAAGCAAATGTCATAAAAAGGACATAATACAGGTGGTCTGTTTGTACCTGTTAATCACAATGTGCTATCTGCCATTCTATACCATACTGAACTAGAAAAAAAAGCCAGTCCTATGCATCCTTTTTGAAGTCTTAATAGTCAAGTAGTCTATTAATGGAATTAATAAAAGCATCAAAATGAGCTAACCATCCAAATCTCTTGGGCGCTTGGGAAAATCTTACACCCCCCCCCCCCCAGCTGATGAAGGATAGAATAGACCCTTCACACTCAGATCTCTTTCTCCTTTTATTTGAGATGAAATGGTGACTTTTCAAAGCTATTTTTATGGATTTATGCCAATTTGAATTTTTAGGTGCAAATCCTTCAAAGAAAACAATGAATAAAAATTTCTGCAGGAGTGAGGTACTAGTTGAATTGAAAAACTACTTTTCTGTGGAACTGGCACAAAACAAGGGAAAGCAATTGATTGTAGTGTTCTTATATTAGCTGATTTATTATGATATTAAAAGGCATTCAGTTTTAATATTCAGATTCCTGCACTTACCTGTACCTCATGCACGTGTATATAAGATTAAATAAACCAGAAAAAGCTATAGTATAAGTACTAATCAAGTGCTAGACTTTGTAAAGGGCCAGTACTTTTTCCTTCTGTTTGCCTCTCTCAGCTGAATATTTGCATGGGATATCATTGGGAAAAATAGTTCTACTTCCTCTGAATATGTGATATATTAACTTTCCAGTATATCCCTGGCATTTATTCTATTTTTTTTTCTGAATAAATTTTAGCTGGTTATGACAACTGGGGAAATAAAAAGCTTCCTATTCTCATTCAGGTTTCATTAAGACTTTCTCAGAGTCTAATAGATTTGGACAAAGTGAGATTTTAAGACTGAAATCTAAAAGTAGGTAGCTTCTGTTGTAATAGTTTGAACAAGCATACATTTGAGCCACATATAATAGCTTGAACCAGAAAGAAAAAGGACTAATTTTTACATCTAAATTATATACCTTTCACTCATTTATTTTGTTTCTTTGCAATATTTCCTTTCTGCTTTAGTCCAATGCTAATGAGCTGTTGAGGATAACCTACTGATAATTGGAAATATCTTTTAATCTACCAGTAACAAATTACTGTTCAAAGTATATTGTTCAGAACTTTCTAAGAGTAACTTTCTGCTCTCAAATACTGAAATTTTGAGTTCCAGTGAAGGCAATAACCTCTTTGGTGTGTGGGCATAAATCTTTTCCATTATATTCAGTGACTTCATTACTCTTTAACACATTTATAAATGCTATTCAGTCGTAATGCCCTGATATGCTGACCTCAAATCTGAGACACACTTCATCTTTTCTAATCTATGTTGAATGCACCTATAAGCTAAGGATCGGTGTTTATACATTTAAAACTGTTTTCAACACCTCTCCTTGCTTCTAAATTCTTGATGTTTCTTTTGGAGAGTACCTTTATACAAGGAAGGTATTCACAGCACTCAGGCTGACTGTTGGTTTACTTTGGCATTTTGTTGCGGCGAGATGAATATGCTAAAATAGAGGCCATATCCTTTTAACTAAGTATTTAATTAAGATCAGACATTGCTCAAGTCATTACAAGCATATACTAACTTTTCAAGGAAACACTTATTTTGCTGTCATTGAATGCATGACATTCGATAAACACAGTCTTAAAATTCACTATTAAATGCCATAAACTATGAAGAATCAGAAGTATCAAACTTTCCATGAATTCAGACAAAAAACAGTTGTGTGTAAAGCATATTATCATTTGAAGCATGTAGATTATGGCCAGAAGTGATATCCCCTGAGTTAAACTCATTGAACTGACAAGAAACAACTGCTGTGTCAAAATGTATTTCACTAAATCAGATTCTTTCATCTCTAATGCATGCTTTTAATTTTTGTTATCTACCCTGCCCACTAATTCTTCTATAGTGCACTTTGTTAAAAATAAGTGCATGAAAAATGCTGATGTAGTAACTAATTTTTATCATGTTTACATTTTAAATACCCAAATAAAGTTTTAGCATTCAATACTGTAACTTCAGTTTTGTAAGTCAAGATCATAGTTATAAAGTAAATGTGTCTTAAAATATAGAGGAACTTAATGGAGATTTGAATTTATGTTATACCAAAGAAATTTAAAATAGTATAATATATATCATATTTCCACTAGTTAAGTTAAATTAAATCAACTTAAAATAAATCTCTATTAAATTTATGGCCTTTTATTAAATGTGAAATACATGGCCCAATCAAATGTGCTCATTGAATTAGGGACATCAGAAATCTTGTAATAGTCCTGTAAGAGGGGAAGTGAGAAAACACAAATTATTTAAGCATATTGAACTATTTGATAACTCAAATTTGCCTCTAAATTTTCTTTAGTGAGCAGTGCTAACAAGGACAGGTATTCTTGATTTTACATCTGAAAAGATTTTGTTATTTGGTACAGTTCCAAATAAACTGAAGATCTCTTTCTTTTTTCCAACTACTGCATTTTTCTTTCTTCTTGGCATGGAGAAAAGGAAGAAAGACTACACTGGAAAGTATCTAGTCACCAGCAGAAATAAAGCAGAATCAGAGAATTTGCAAGAGCAAACTGTAGCTCATGTCCTAGGCCCATCCCAGGATATTCTATCCACAAAAGGGTTAAAACCCAGATTGTTCTGTGTTGGAAATTTTTCAGGAGGAACAGCAATACTAATTAAACTAACTGAGCTTCCTTAATATCTCAAAAAAAAAAAAGGAAATTTTTTTTAATTAATTTTATATAGAAGACCTGCTGAATAGCACAGTGCTTAACACTCAGAATGCTCATGGTATTGTGTACACTGTACATAAGAGGAAAAAGGCATTTCTATAGAAATGGCCCTTTAAAACTGTCAGTGGTTACCATACTGTAGTATATATACTGTTACGATTTAGGTGTATGGCGTTACATATGCAATGAACCTAAAAATCAGTCCTCCATCACCCTAAATTTGGGACCTCTGCTGAATAATGTAATTAGTGTCCCTTACTGAAGTGTCTGGGCTTCCAGCAGCATGGGAAGACATCATGGCAGATTTTGAAAAGTTCAGTCTCAGCAACAAAGTAGACACTTATGTTCCTGATATGGATAAAGCACCAAATTGCTTAGTGCCATCAACAGAGGGTGGGGGGGCTAAGTACACAGCAACTAACAGAAGTGTAGGGAGCTTTCGTAATGAAAATTTTGAAGCCACAAGAGCAGAGTGTTATTTTTTAGATTAGGGTCCTAGAACTGCTAATCATAAAAGTTTACAGTATTAGAATTATGTGGATAACTTTAAATCTCTGATGCCACTGCCTGAGTTCAATGGGACTATACAGATCTTTCGTGCATAGTATTTGCAGTACTGAGGCCTACATTGGCAAAATGGAAATGATTAGATGCTGCAAGAAAGGTCTCTGCTAAAATGCATTTACCTTACTCATCTAGATGAAAAAAAGTACACTTGTCCATCCACTGCTGAAATGCGCTTTACAGGAATAAAATGAAACCAAGCAAACTATTTCATTGACTATACAAGATTAGCAACTGATTAGCTGAGAAAAGGCAGATGAGAGAAGTGAGTAATGGTGCTGTCTTTGTTCCAAGTTTATGCAGCACCAGTTAATCTAACTGATCAAGCTCATAACTAAAGCTGAGTGTTCCTGAGACACAATTGCAGTTTATCATAGTATCATAGAGTGGTTTGGCTTGGAAGGGACTTCAAAGATCATCTAGTTCCAACCCCACTGCCATGGGCAGGGACACCTTCCACTAGACCAGGTTGCTCAAAGCCCCATCCAACCTGGCCTTGAACACTTCCAGGGATGGGGCATCCACAGCCTCTCTGGGCAACCTCTTCCAGTGTTAGGCTGCAAACGCACATTGCTGGGTCTTACTGAGCTTCTCATCAACCAACACTCACAAGGCCTTCTCTGCAGGGCTTCTGTCAATCCATTCTCCACCCAGCCTATATTTATGCTTGGGATTGCCCTGACCCATGTACAGGACCTTGCACTTGGCCTTGTTGAACTTCATGAGGTTTGCACAGGCCCACCACTCAAGCCTGTCAAGGTCCCTCTGGATGGCATCCTGTCCTTCAGGCATGTCAACTGCACCACTGTTTGGTGTTTGCGAACTTGCTGAGGGTACACTCAGTCCCACAGTCCATATCACTAACAAAGATGTTAGCATTGGTCCCATTACCAGCCCCTGAGGAACACCACTCGTTGCTGGTCTCCACTTGGACATGGAACCATTGACTGCAACTCTTTGAGTGCAACCATCCAGCCAATTCCTTATCCAGCAAGTGGTCCATCCATCAAATCCATGTCTCTCCAATTTAGAGACAACAATGTCATGCAGGACAGTGTTGAATGCTTTGCACAAGTCCAGGTAGATGATGTCAGTTGCTCTTCCCTTATCCACCACTGCTATAACCCCATTGTAGAAGACCACCAAATTTGTCAGGCTCAATTTGCCCTTAGTGAAACCATGTTGGCTGTCACCAATCACCTCTTTATTTTCCATGTGCCTTAGCACAGTTTCCAGGATAATCCACTCCATGATCTTGCCAGGCACTGAGGTGAGACTGACTGGCCTGTAGTTCTCTGGGTCTTCCTTTTTTTCCCTTTTCAAACATGGCAGTTATGCTTCCCTTTTTCTAGTCAGTGGGAACTTACTTGGACTGCCATGACTTCTCAAATATGAGTAATAGTGGCTTAGCAACTTCATCCATCAGTTCTTTCCAGACCCACAGATGCATCTCATCAGGTCCCATGGGCTTGTGCACCTTCAGGTTCCTTAGATGGTCTCAAACTGATCTCCTACAGTGGGTGGTTCTTCATTCTCCCAGTCCCTGTCTTTGCCTTCTGTGACTTGAGCTGTGGCTGGAGCACTTGTTGGTGAAGGCTGAGGCAAAAAAAGCCTTTGAGTACCTCAGCCATCTCCATATCCCAGGTAACCAGATCTCTCATTTCCTTCCAGAGAGGGCCCATGTTTTCTCTAGTCTTCCCTTTATCACTGACGTACCTATAGAAGCTTTTCTTGTTGCCCTTTAGCTTTCCTAACCTGATCCCTGGCTGCTTGGGCAATTTCTCTGTATTCCTCCCAGGCTACCTGTCCTTGCTTCCACTCTCTGCAGGCTTCCTTTTTGCATTTGAGTTTGTCCAGGAGCTCCCTGTTCATCCACACAGGCCTCCTGGCATTTTTGCCTGACTTCCTCTTTGTTGGGATGCATCGTTCCTGAGCTTAGAGGAGATGAACCAGCTTTCTTGGGTCCCTCTTCCCTTGAGGGCTTTATCCCATGGTACTCTACCAAGCAGATCCCTGAAGAGGCCAAAGTCTGCTCTCCTGAAGTCCAGGGTAGTGAGCTTGCTGTGCACCCTCCTTGCTGCCCTAAGGATCTTGAACTCCACCATTTCATGGCCACTGCAGCCAAGGCTGCCCTTGAGCTTCACATTCCCTACCAGCCCCTCCTTGTTGGTGAGAACAAGGTCCAGCCTAGCACCTCTCCTCATTGGCTCCTCCATCACTTGGAGAAGGAAGTTATCATCAACACATTCCAGGAACCTCCTGGATTGCTTATGCCCTGCTGTGTTGTCCCTCCAACACATATCAGGGTGGCTGAAGTCCCCCATGAGGACCAGGGCTTGTGAATGTGAGGCTACTCCTATCTGTCTATAGATAGCCTCATTCACTCGGTCTTCTTGGTCAGGTGGCCTGTAGCAGACCCCCACTATAACGTCACCTGTCCCTGCCCTCCCTTTAATCCTGACCCATAAGCTCTCAGTGGGCTCCTCATCCATCCCCAGGCAGAACTCCAGGCACTCCAGCTGGTCATTGATATAGAGGGTTACAGTCCCTCCTCCTCTCCCCTGCCTGTCCTTCCTCTTTAGGAGAGCCGGTGTCCTTCCAACCCAACACTTCAGTCATAGGAGCCATCCCACCACATCTCCGTGATGCCAATAAGATCATAGCCCTGCAGGTGTGTGTACATCTCTTAACTCCTCTTGTTTGTTCCCCATGCTATGTGCATTTGCATAGAGGCATTTAAGTTGAGCACCCGATGAAGATGATAATTGATCTGAATGCAGCAATATCCAAATAGTAAAATTCAGTAAGAGAGATATCTTTCTGTGGCCCCTCAAATTTTGCTTTGATATTCTTGAATAATGGCACCACTAGCAGAAAGGGCTCATTTGTTGGCTAGATATATATAGAAACATTTCAGACTATCTTAGGGAAGGATTATTCTGCCAGTGATAAATATATTACAGGTTAAATTCAGTGCATTAATTTTTGATTAAATAATCAGAAGGCATGATAATTAAAATAAGGCAAAACCTCTTAAACTGAATTCTAAAAATATTAAAACTGAAGTCCTCCTGAGCTTTTGGTGTCTGCTCTGCTGCTTGTATTACCTGATTACTAAAAGTGCATTACCTTCAAAGCAATTTAAAGAAGAAATCATTCAGTAGCATAACTAAGTAAAATTCTAAATGCCTGTTGCTGATCTTGGTCTGCTGTCAAAGATTAGAGATACACTGTGTATATTTTCCAAATGGCCTATGTCATAAAATATCTGAGAAGCTGTATTCCATTACACGTGCAAATGGAGCAGTAAAGAACAGTTATATGATCAGATCAACTTCTCAGAAAGCTGTGGGCTTGAAACATGAAGACTTTATTCTGAACAAATGTGTGGTTACCAGTACAAACTTGCATTGTATGTGTTATATTGTTAAATATGTTCTGTGTCTTATAAGAACTGCACTGAACTATGTAGCACTCATAAAGAACAAGACATTTGTCTTTAGGGATTCTAAGGGATAAGGAAGCTAATGATGTCATTATTGTGCTGTTAGGTCCATAAATACTGACTCCACAGAAACTACCTGGCAGGAGAGTTGGCACAATCTAGGACCTTGAATTTAAGGAAATAAAGGAACCAACTCACAGCAGTGTCATAGAATGGGGAATCATTTCCCTTGCAGTTTTTCAAGTTCAGATTCACACCTACAAAAGCCCTATTTCCCTGATGGATCCTGTTTCTAGATTCTTCTCCTTACATTTGCTACACCACAGAAACCCATAACAAATGTTAACGTGGTGATAAGTTTTGCAGTTTATTCATATTTTTTTATATTTGCAAAAATAGCAGATGCATTTCCTATGTTATTTCTTAATCTCATTTCCTATGCCTCTAACATTTCTATCAGGAGGGCACTGTATTTTGTCTAGGGAGATAATTTCAGTGGCCGCCTACTCAACTCTGAGTATAGAAAGAGATGACCCAAAGCCATATCAGAAGAGTACTTCTGTCAATTACACATAACTTTAAATGTTTATTAACTCTGCTTTTAGATGTATGGAGCTTACTCTGTACCAGACATAAGTGCTTAGATCTTGAATCCTGACTTCTTCTTGGGATAAGACTTGAGTGTAAGATGTTTTCTCTCTGTGCCTTACTTTCATTGTATTCTGCTTTCCATAGGAAATGTGGTATGCATGCCTGAAGGGAGTCCCAGTCTATGTGTCTAGAAGAAAAAAACTGTGAATCTATTTCTGAGCACACCTGTTTTCAAGGTAAACTTTTGCTACATAATGGTTATTCCTATTCTTTGTAAATCCTTGCTGTTCAGTCTTCCTGTATTCTCTCTCTTGCTGCTGCTTTGTGAGCAGAGCATGTATATCTCTTATTTGCATTTGCTGCAGCCCAACATGATATTCAGCCTCTCACAAAAAAGGAGTTTTTCTTTTTTGGCTATGATGCTTTTGGTGACTATTATAAATTGCTACCTGATATTTTTATTACTGGTGATTAGCAAATACAGTGTTATGAAGGAAAGTCCTCATGGCTACATTTTAGGTTGGAAAAAGGACAGTCAGTCACTGGCCTAGTTAGTATATGAAGGCACAGCTCACTTTTTAATTTCTGGTGGATAAAGTGACCCTTTTATACTACAGAATAGCTGAAAGCAATAGAGGCTATCATCTAGTACAGTGGTCTGCAGGACGAGGCCAACCTAAACTAAATCAGGTGGATTAGTAAGGATGTCTGTCACTGAAATGCGGTGTGCTAGGATTTGGGTTTGCAGGGTGTAAATGCACGAAGATTGAGAAAGGAAGTGGAGATGCCAAATTTTGTGTGTTATAGGATGCAAACCAGCTGCTGCAGCTGAAGTAGAGTTCAGTTTGCAATGTATTTGTTATCGTCTGGCTACTGTCCGGGTGTTTGCTCTTACTTAATTCTATAAAGGTATTACTAATCACATAAAATCTAAGTGGTGTCATCATAGAACTGGTAACAAAGTATAGAAAACCCACATTATTATGTTGAACAGCAGTGTTCAGAAGTTACAGGACTGGTTAGGTTACATTAATACTGTCTCTATTAACCCAAAGTCTGAGGTCTTGCACATTCATAATGCAAAAGTAGATGATAAATTGTTGGTAATTAAATGACAAGGCTATCATCCCAGGAGGAGAAGGTTACCAGAGGGAGTATTTCTCAGGAAAACTCAAGAACTGTGTGTATGCATGGCACTGTAGCCTTTCAGCAAACAGCTCCCTTTAAAGAGACAATTCATTTTTAGGAGCCTGAAGTCATTCCAGGTAATTATCTAGTGAAGCATGTACTGGCAGACTGAGACCTCCACCTGAGATGAATATGAAGAACTGGCAAACTAAGCAGAATTTAGAATTGACTGGCAGTGTAGAGGGCCTGAAACAATTGGCAAAGTTAGATTTGGCCTGCAGAAGTTTTTATTTAGAAAATGGTCTGTCACAGAGCTGGTGATATGTATGAAAAAATGAAAGTAAAAACTCTGTGTGGTCACACTTATGGAGGGAGGAGGTGGAAAAGATAATGCATTGAATGAGGAGGAGTGGTTGTCAGGATTTGTGCCTGGAATAGTTGATGCGGGGTTTTGCATATGTGGACATCAAATAAAATGAAACTGTAGTGATAGTCTATTTAATTGATCTAATCTATACAAAACTCTTGGCAGAATTTGGACAAGACAGACATACTAGCCTTCAGCACTGAAACTTGTCTGGCTAGAGTGAAAATTTTCAGCATGTTCAATTAAAGGTTTCAGGAAAAATTGCAGGGAAAAAGAATGTGGTCCTGCTGAAATATTTCTAAGTAGCAAGGCAACTATAGTGCCTGGAAAAAAGCAAATTTTTCCCTTGGTCTCAGTGATCTTTCCCAGAAAATCTTATCTTTTCAAAAATGGTGTTGACAAATTGTTACCAACACCCATATGCAGCCCCTGAAAGAAAAAAGTAAATTGTATCTGTGGGGTTTTTAAACACCATTATTAATCTTAATAATAAATATAACCTCTTCATTCATCCAGTTCTGAAAGTATAGGAACGAAGCCTGCCTTAAACAAATAGGGTTTCATTCAAACCACATCAGTCCACGTGACTCTATAGAACTTACTGGAACCAAGCTATTTATATCAGTTGTATACATGCATGCTAAGAGTATGAAGATTTTATTTTAGCTAATTCAATATCAGCTGTAGGCATTAAAAGCCCATAATGTCATAGGCAAGACAGTGGACATCCAACACGTTTGTCTTGAAGTATTGTTAAAGTGTCCTGAAAGCATTAACATCTCTTCTCCAGGCTGTCCAACGACTACACCATTACAGAACAACAAGGTTTGTTATTCATGGCAAGCAATTCCCCTGTACCTTCAGAGACTCCACACCTGTGAATCACATTTATCTTGGCAATTCCAAGATACCCCCTTTTTTACTTCTGCTGACGCAGCCTTATTTGCTAGGTTTTTTCCTTTCAACCACTCTTAGAATACCATTCCAAGCCATGAAGAATAAAATTTTTGAGAAAACTTGTGATCCAGCTGAATACCAGTATATCTTGTAAATTTTCTATTAATTCTGTTTTATTCCAGAAGAGCCATACTTCCCTTGTGTCTTTTTATGATACCTACAGGCATATTAAAACCTAACTCTTTTCCTCTTGTTCAATAAACAAACACATGAATGGCATGAAACAACCGAGCTGATTATCTAGCATTTTTGTACAAGAGAGTTTGGTTCAACTACAGAATCTATTTTATAGTTCTTTTAATCCCAGTGATTTATCTAAATTCCATTCTCCTTCCTTTAATGTTTAGTAAGGTACATGTTCAAGAGTAACATTAGATTTATTCAGCAAATGAAGCAGTTCTTTAGGTATGCAGCTGAGTCAAGAACTACAGTCATGTTGACTAGAGTTATTTCACTACTCTTCTGTTAGGCATCCCAACAGTGTGCCTCCAGGACAGGCTGCCTGCACACTACTCTTCCTAAGAACATGGCAGAGATTTGAGTTGTGCCCTAAATTCCAAGCAACATAGCAGGGGGAAGATACAACAGAGCTAACGAATCTGGTTTTGGCTTGAGGTTAAAATAAATTCTTCTAATATACATGATGTGCTAAAAATATTAGCTTCAGAAATCATCTGTGATGCAACTCAAGACTAAATTTATGCTGGAACTCCAAGAAAGCAGGATTTTATTCTATGTACTTCTGTGCAAAGGGTCTGCCCCTTGCACTGCCCTCTAAGTCTTTCTAATGGATTCTCTCCCTTGGGAATTACAGGTTTATCCTTAGCCTGAATTTCAGAGAATAACATTTTGGGCCCAGCCCTTTACCACATCTCTCAAACCTAATATTCCTTGCTGAAGCCTATAGATTTTCAGCTGCCACTTTTATTTTAGTTTCTGTGTGTTCAGCAGCAGTTGTACAGTTACTACTCCCTTTCATCCTGCATTAGTTGGGAGCTGAAGAATACAAATACCTAGCTTTCTGTAGCTGTGTGCCAAGTCTCACTTCAGATATGTACAGTGGGCTGAGTCACCCATCTGCACAGCAGAAACCCTTGGATGAGTTGTTGACAACTTTTGTGCTACTGAAATGGAAACGATAGAAGAGGTATGGTTTCCACACATTCAGGCACAGGCAGGCATTGACCTAGTGTGTCCATAATTACTGTCACTCAGGTAGACACCTGAGGTTCCTGGGCAGATAAGAAATACACTCCAGTTGTATTATCTTTCTTATGGTGTCTTTGTGCTGTTGTGGGAAAGCAACAATGTGCACATCATTTTATGTAATGCAGTAACATGTATTGCTGTAGCCTGCTTACAGATCTTTCCATTTGCACAATCTCAAATTTAGAGACTGGGAGGAAAGAAATTGTACTATTCAGGTACATCATCATGTAGTATGGAGTGAATTTTCTCTAAAAATCCAAAAGACAGGAGGATGATTGCTTAGAAAGACTAAAAAGCCTCCATAAATAAAAAAAAGGGGGGTTGGGAAGGCCATTATTTAATTTATTAAGAGAGACAATAAGCATCAAAATGAAATTACAAGGTGAGCAGGTGCTTTCTCCCTTACATATGTTGCTTTTCATAGTATATTTCTTCTTTTGTAACTGAGTTAGTCTTTTCACTATTCTTTGAAAATTCAGGAATATTGAATGTCACATAAAGTTATAATTGTAATATAAGAATAAAGGCATGCTGTGAGATAAAAATGAAACTTAAAAAAGAGAGAGACAACAAGCTCTAGTACATAAAAGAAAAAACATTTCTTTCATGGGAGACAGGCCACAGAAACAAATATGTATCTAGCTGACATTTCTTTGTATCTTATTCAAGCAGAATAAAACTAAAATTATCTCACATACCTATAGGCTGCCCTGGTGTAAGGCATAGAAATGTAGAAGGGATTATTTCATATGTGCATTTTCATTTGCTTTCTTTCTAAAATACAAAAGCAGCTCATTCTAGTTGCTGAGAAATCATTTGGTAAAATAGAAGACATTTCCACTTAAATATTTTTCAGACACTTCATGATATAAGTGAAGTGTTTTAACCAGCGGCAAATCCAGCTTCTTAGACTGACATTGGAAAAAACATTACATGAGCTGGCTAAAACCAAAATTATAATTTGGGAAGGAAAGCTATACAGAAATTTTTCTCTTAGAGCTTTCTATGCTGGAGCAACAGTATCAATATTGAAGTATCTAGTACTAAACTAAATCATTGCCTTTTAGCAGAGATAAAACCTACAATCTATCCTTTATAAGTAACTGTCAGCCTTTCTTTGCAACCTGGTGGTAAGACAAGTAAGAAAAAGATGAGTGGTCTGTTAGAAAGAGTCTAATTTGCGTAGTGACACATGCAGGAGCAAGGCTTGCAAGATCATTTACAATTTAAAGAAACTGTGAGATAAATGTGCCCTGTAAATTCATAATTTTACAATGTTCTACCCAACCTGGCACTCAGTAGAAAAAACAGCAATGATCATCACTTTAAAAAGAAACATCTGGAAGCATGGCTGCTGCCGTTTTGCTCCTGCAACCACTTTGGTTTTTATAACACAGCCTGATGATCAGATCATTTACTCAGGACACGAGAGGACTGTGTTCTCAGTTTTGAAAACCTGTGTCTTCCACTTCCCCAGACAGTGCAGTAACCACCATGGTTAGTGCTTTGGTCCCCCTGTTTAAGTTGTCTCCCTGTGCACCAAAAAATGTAAGCCAGCCAGCCACAGGAGAGTATGACACTGTGGCCTAGAAATTAGAGCTGCTTGGATGGATTCAGGCTCTCAGGGTTATGTCAGTTCTTACCTCAGGAGATTTGATAGAAAGCCTGGCAAAATGCTAAATGCACTCATTCTACTTTTTTCTTCTATAATTTTAAAGAGAACTGGATGCCCGTTCTTAGCCAAAGACTCTGAAATTTGAATGTTTCTGCTACATTTTTCTATGTTTTGGAAATTGGTCAGAGTTCAGACTCATATAAAACAATTATTTTACCTAGTTACTCTTCTGTCTAGCATGTAGATATTACTTGTAACTCCTCCAAGGTGTCTATTTCTCTTCCTGTACTGCCTGTATAGAGAAACTGGTTTTGGGTAGGTGAATTCCTGCTCTTGAAGGTCTAGAATCTTGGAAGTTATGTCACTATGCCTGTCTTCTTTGGGTCTATCCCGAAGTCATTTCAGGGAACTGCTGTCTTGTTCTTGCAAACCTAACTGGTTATTCTGCTATCAGACACGTAGGTACAGCCAGAGTTCCCAAATGCTGCAAAATTTTCTGCCTCAGGCCAGCTACTCTGCCCATAGTCTCTAGTTTTCAATGTCTGGATTAACAGGTAAAATAGAATTAGACAAGGCGATATGGGGAAACTTCATTACTTCTAACTTCCTTATGAAATCAAGTTTCATCTTTCTCTGTAACTAGACGATTCTGAAGCACTCATTTGTATTTTGTTCAGCTCTTTTTTTTGTGAACATTGCCTCTCTCTACTATGTGAATGTGCAGCAGGGAATTTACTCCCACTGAACTGAACGATTAAAAACAAGACCAGTGAAAAATGTTCTGCTGGAAAATACAGTAGAACATCTACAGTGTCATTCAACTAATAAGTGTTGGTTCCCTGTGGTGTAGTTTGTAGGAATTGTGAGCTCCTGCAAGGTTTCTATAAAGCAAAACAAATGCCTGTTTGTTCAAGAATGCTCAGTTATTGTATGATATTCACATAAATCACATAAATCGCTTCTTCAAGTTAGTTGCATGTTTCCTTTAGGCTCTCCTATATTACTGTCCCCCTGTATATGTGAACGTAGGGAAAACTTAATGGTGAATCTCCATATGCATAAATTTTGCATAAAGGTAAACTGGTACTGGGTACTTTAGTAGTAACATCAGATTTACACAAAACAGTTGATTTTCAGTACAAGTACGGATGAAAGAATATCCTCCTTTGAAAATCATGTACGTTTCACAGATTCTTTGGGTAAAATAGAGGATTCTTTTTTGAAAATCTGTTCTTGTACCAATACAGGGGTCTTTCTACCTCCTACATAACTAATGTAATCCCTACAAAAGTATTTATAGGATAATACATTAAGCAAACTTACAGCTTTCCAGCTGCATTATACATGTTTGCACATCCATTGGAAAATTTTTGAGATCCATTGGACAGGACAGTATTAAAGTCAATCTGAAAGAACACAAAAAAATATTAAATATGCACCACAACAATGCCAAAGCACTGCACAGGAAAAATGCATGAAAACACTGGAAGTCATTGGAAATAGAAGAAATTACATTTTTTCATTAGGAAGCTCTCAAAAAGACTGTATATTAGCTGAACACATTTCAATCGCTCCTCCTATTATGACCATGCAGAAAAAAAAATAGACTTTCAGAAGAACAAATTTTTCAGTAGAGTTACCTAACTTTATGAGGACTTTAAAGGAATGCAGCAACAGCATTGTTTTTTGTGCTACAGTAGAATTATTGTACTGTTACAGTATTTCAAATAATTGACATAAAATTTACCCAGATTTGCAAGAATTTTGTAACAGATGTCAGCTGCAAAAAATGGTGGTAAAGTAATTTATGTGTTATTGTCCTAAAATAAGGTGCTTAAATTGTCAAGACAAAGGTTTAAGATAACATTTAATGATATTGATGGCAGACTGAATTGATGCCTGTGATTTTGAACTACAGCTGTGTTTCGCGTTAGTTCTGGTACTTCCTGTGAAATACTTTGCAACCTATAGGCAGAAGAGGTATTTTTACATTTCATATGAATATAATAACTTATCTTCAGAGTGATACTTCTCAGAGGAATGAGAAAGAAGAACGTAACAGGTAAAGGCACATGTTTTTCCTCACTGGCGATGTTTAGGTATCGATTCATAATTCAGGGACATGACTGCACCTTTCTTCTTGCTAGAAAATATCTTGCATGAAAAATTTGCCCCATATTCATTTATCAGTTCAGTTATCATTTATCAGTTCAAATCGGAGGGCCTTGAGATCAATTCCTTACATGTAAGGCTTTTCTAGAATGGCAGTGCTCTAATCCCCCTCTCTTAAACCCATTCCCCTGTTTTAGGCATTGGGGCTAAAGGGAAGTGGGCAGTAGGCGGCAAGTATAGCTGTATATTTCTTTCACCCTACTTTTTCCCCTCACCAAAGCTTCTTGATTCTTTGTTGCTGTAACTTCTCTTTAGCCTGCCAGTCTGCAGGGGGAGAGTCTAAGTAGGGAACTCAGACCCAGGCTCTATTCCCATGCTAAAAAAGGTTCTAAATGCAAAATCTGATTAGTAGGCTAGTAACAAGGCAAGTTATTTCAGAGAAGAGGCAGCTTGACTTTGTGCTTCAGTAAATATTTTAGGATTTTATATTAAGTATTCATTGAATCAGGAACTGGAACCTTCTCATTATTTTCTTGTCTGAATTGTACCAAGGCAGTTGAGGGGGGAGACATTAGGGAATGAAAGGAAAAGCAAATTTAGAAACTTTTTTTTTCTTTAATATCAGTACATTAGCAATTAGCATGTCTCCTCTCATCAAAAGCTTAACAATCAAATTCACATAGCAACTCAACTAGATGTCAATTATATGATTTAAATTCTGTTTCAGAAATTGTAATAGTTCTTAATTAAATCATGGCAACATAAACTTTCTGGTTCCATAAGAAACACAGGAGCTATCTGGCATCTGTTTCATCACAGTCAGTGTTTGCTTTTATAATTTAATATTATAATATTTATCATGTTTGTTTCCCCCCC
>JANZLQ010000056.1:527797-538175 GCA_026212715.1 Elanus axillaris | reverse complement strand
TCTGTAACTGTATAAATAGAGGACTTTAGCTTGAATAAAGTTGGAACGATTTCTACTCATATTGAGTGTGTGTGTCGCTACCCAGGAACTCTGCGCCCCGCTTCAGCCTGTGAGCTGAGATTACCTGTAAACTGGAGAGAAGGAAGAAGATAACAATCTGTAGATCCCTGTCTAGAGACACCTGTCTGGTGAATCTAGATGGCAGGGTAGTGCTTCCTGGGAAAGATGGTTAACTACCTGAAGGGACAAAGGAAATTGCTTTGGGAGTGAGCAAAGGTGCTGAACCCGACCTCTGTGCTGTAGATGACCGGGCCTGCTGAGGACTATCTGATAAGTGGGACAAATTCTGAAGTCATAAGGCTTATTTTGTGCTGTTGACGAAACCCAACTGTCTCAGAGATCCTGAATCTTACTATTGTGTAAATTGGTATTAAACTCTAGAAGGATTTGGGCAGGATGAGGTGGGGGAAGAGAGATCTGGCACCATCGTTATAATGCCAGTAATGACACAAGGAGGGGCATGTCAGTAAAAAATGCGTATCAGCCCACACCCTGCTGTGATTGTATTGGCTTTTAAAGAAAATCAAAGCCTGAATCACAGCCTCATAATATTTCTTGTTCTACCAGCTGTTAATGACCATATTTGATAGCATGCTGTGTATTCTCTTTGGAAAAGGAAAAAGGTTATGGAGGAGACAGATTCTTACAAGCTCTTTTGATAAATTATATAATTTTACTGTTTAATTTTAAAGTATTATAAAATGGTTTCAACTTTTTTGGATATGATTTAGAATATGTCTTTGCAGTATGGGTATGACGTATAAAAAATCTGAGCATGCAGCTCTTTTACGCTGAGTGATTACTTTGGCTATTGTAATTAAAAATGCAAACCCAGAGTGCATGGAGTACCAAGTATTCAGAACAGAATGAAGACATGAGAGCAGAACCGAATTTTTAAATGATGCCAAAATAACTCAAACATATTCAAGGAAAGAATTTCAAGGTTAATGCTTCATGTAAAGTGTTTGTACTGGAGAACTTTTCCAGCACATTACTAGACTCAAGAACAGAAAATAGGAACAAAGGTGACAATCTGAAAATTCTTTATTTTCTTAATTTGGGTTCATTTAACAGTTATTTTAAAGTTGACCGTAGCTTTTGTTTCTGTAAATGAAGTGTTAGTAAATTGCAGGTTCATGCAAAAATGAGGGAAAAAAGCTATATTCTTACAGTGATAGATGGGGATTTATGGACTTAACTCCTATTAGTGTTAATGGGAGTTAAGGACAAAATCCCCATATATCATGATGAGATTAATTTCCATTGCTTAAATACACATCATGAGGCAGCTACACTAAAAATATTTGAAAAAATATTTCTTTTGGCCTAGTCTTTTGATTTTTTTTTTTTTACAATGTCTTTTTTTACAATGCAATATGTGGCTATGGGGAAACATAAAATTTGGTGCCTTTAAATTGAGCTGTTCAGCTTTCTATATTGTACAAAAGGTTTTGTAAAATCTTTGAGGATGTTTGTTAAAATGGACCAGGGAGAATGAGAAAATTCTTTCCCATAGTATGTCTGGAAGAGCTGATTATAACACCTGTCCTGGTAAATATTTATCTATTTTAGATGAAATGGAACAATTACTCCCAGGCTTAGAGTACTAAGGCAATCCCAAGCCTGGATTCAGTCTTTTCTTCAAATGAGGTAAAAAACATTTGAAGCTAGGTTTCCCTAGTAAGAATTTAAGAAAACATCACCCAGCACACTGATGTCTGTTTCCTAGACCTATGAAACAATCTCTGACTGACATATTCTAAAACGCTTACAGAATTAGGTATACCTGAAGTCGGTATAGATAGTTGTATACCTGATTTGACATCTCTCCCAGGACTAGGAAGTCAAAGCAGAAGATCCTGTGTGTGTCTAGAGATCCCAGCTTGTGGATGCCCAGCTTGAATGAGTGGATACAACCACTCAGCTTTCAGCATTGTCTATAGATTTATCTATTGGCAAAGAGTACCAAAGTCTTTAAGCATCATGTCTTAGTATTTTGTTAAACTGAATGACAAAAACTCGCTAAAATTTAGGAAGCAAAGACTACCAGTGTTTGCTTTTGAAAAACCTGTATGCAGGTCTTTTCAATTAATTTAATTTGTAGGTATGGAACTGCATCTTCAGGCACCACAAAAACAGGATCAGCAAAGAGCAGTCTGCTTTGAAATGAGAAAACCTGTTGCCAGTCTCCATGAGCTCAGAGTGCCTATATACTGCATGTGCCATAGTCTAGAAACACTGTTCTTGCATGTTGGGAAACTTGAGAGATTACCTCTTGTCTGTTGGCAATAAGTAATGTCTGGAAACCACACAGGTCTGAAATTAGTCACAAGTTGCCCTTATAGATGGGTATTAAGATTCACATGATCTGTTTATATCAGCAGGGAAAATTAAATGGAACCAGCAGTCTTTAATTCTGACTTAGATATTTATTCTCCATATTGCATAAAGATCCCATTGAATTTCAGCTCCAAGTTCCAGAAAACATTAGAGAATTTGGCTGTGACTCAGCCACCAAGCCTTTCTGGGATAAATATAAAACTTACTCCAATTCATCTTCCAAAAATCTTGAAATAAATGATGGATCACAACCACAAAAATGAATCCAGTTTACAAATGAGAACAACTGAAATAGGAATTTTAGTATTTCATTGTGGAAACCTTCTGCTATATTATGTTTCTAGATTCTGCTTTAAAGGCATCTGTTTTTGCAGAAGGACCACATGTTTATTCTGTTTGTGCCAGTCACACAGCCGCTGTCAGTGAAAACTGTCAGTTTGAACAACTGCTTTTCTCTAGATACTTGTTATTATATTTTCAGACCTATGACTTGTTTCAGTTCTTGCATCACTTTTAAATTTCCGTTACTACTGCAAATGAACACTAACAACTGAGTCAGATCCTCTATGACAGTGCTTTCACCTACAGCTATCAAAAATATCTGAAACTTTTTCAAGCAGCTTTTCATCATTACAGCATCGCTTACTCTAAACTGTAACTTCACAGCCAATTTAGAGATGTTGACTGCATGAAATAATTTCCTTTCATAAAGGAAGTTTCAGTTTTTCATAAATCATTGAAAGGATATCTAGAAATGACAGGTTTTGAGACCTGAAAACAAGACCTTGATGCTTTTCTAGCATTTTCTCAGACAAATGCACTCTGTTATTAGGTAAGATTGCACTGTATCTCTAGAACTTTCAGCAGAATTTGGACTCAGGATGCTATCTAAAATAAAGCTGAGACTTGGTCTTGAGTTGGTTTGCTGCTATTTTACAGTGACAAGAAAGATTAACCTGATGTTTAATAAGACAAGACAAGACTTGTTCATTTTTTACTGACACGAGTCTATTCATAGTTTATATTTCTGTTTTTCTGTATATCCATGTTGACTATACTGGTTTTCAAACATATGAAATATGTGTAATCCATCCCTGTAACTAAGCCTCTTTTTCAAATAACATAATCACACTCTATTAACCAAGGAACAAACACTACTGCTCCCTAATAACTCACTGGAGGGTTGCTTCTGAAAACAGTTTAAAAACCACTGGCTTGAGGGGCTAGGGAAAGAAGCCTGCTACCAGCTTCTGCAAAGGTCATTAACTCCAGCAAAGCAAAGCTTCTAGTGATTTTTAAAAATTAATTTAATCAGCCACTTTCACTAGTCCAAACCTAAACCAAACATTACAGTCAAAACTATTTTATTCAGTGCAAAGCCCATTTGCTGCCTAGATTCCTGGAATTTATTTCTGTGATGATCTAATCCAAACACTATTCTTTTTTTCTGAACCATTTATAAATCATCAAAGGAATCAAAAAGGAAAATTTTTTTCAGAGTCATAAAAGGAGCCCAAAAGGCTGGAGTTATTTCCTGAGAAAAAGCACCAGCATGTATGCCAGGAAAGAATACAGGACTATATCATAACAGAGAAAGAGAAGGTTAGGAAAAGGTATAGAAGAGTAGAATCATCTTCATAAGCTTCCCAGTAGCCAGGAGATAAACACAGTGAGATTATTTCTCCTCGTTTCTCGATTGTTGTGTAAGGATGGTTTTCAGCGTCAGCAGAGAGCCAGATTTCCCCAGGTTTGGAAATTCAAGATCTTGGTACCTGATAATCATCATGCGCAGTACCATCTGTACTAGCCTCTTCTATGTGTAGCATCACCCAACCTATCCATCTGCTGCACCATCTATTACAGTTTACCAGCAAATCAGATACTTGACCCTCATGTTTTTATGCACAACTCCAATTGCTCTCATTCTTAACAGGCACCTGAAAACCCCTCTTGTCAACACCCTTAGCGATATGCAATATGCACCCTTGATCAGTGGTTGCAAGCAGTTGGTGCCATGCCATACCAATAACTCAGTGAGCTGGATGGGACTTGGCTGTGCTAACTTGGTCTAACATTTCCTTGTTGCTGTCTGCTTCATCATGCTGTTGCGCTATTGTAACACCAGCATTTTACCTGATATCTTTCACCACAGAGGATCTGAATTCCAAGATTCCCTTCTAAAAAGTTATCCTGGACTAAAAGTTTCAGAGCTGCACAAAACAATGTTTTCTGTTGCTGCTTATGAAACTGATACAGGTCTCTTTTGTTTGTTTGTTTGTTTGTTTGTTTTTTAATCTGAAAACAAATGATGCTATTTGTTTGCTAATTCATATGCTGTATGTATCACAATGTGCTTTTCCAAGCATACTTTGCTTGCATCCTATAGAATTTCCATACAATATGGAAAATAGATGCTGTACCTGGGGAGGGTGATATGATGTCGTCTGCTTAGAAAGCAGGTTCAACAGGGGGATTTGAATGGATTAATCTGGTCATGTAACAAACTGCACAGCTGCAGACCTGCTATAATTTGAAAAACCTCTTTCTACTCCTGACTCCATGACCCAGAATCTGGGTGGAGAGGCAAGTTTATGATAAAATAAAAGATGTTAAATAATCCACCTTCCAAACTCATACAAGAACAACCTGTTGACTTCTCTGTGCCTTGATATAAGGGTGTTAATTGTCAAATAGGGAAAAAATGGATTTTTTTTTAAATTTGAAACTGTAAAGTGCATCCATTGCATGTTCACTCATGTGAGATAAAAATTGTGCTACATAGATATTTCTGCCCATCATTTCAGTATTAACATATTGGTATATCCATTACACAGTTTTTCAGCATATTTTCACCAAAGAAATGCATATATTTCCTTGTATTTGAGACAATCAACCAAATGGTTCATTTAGGAAAAATATTTGGTGAAACTCTTCAGTGTTAAGCTTTGCAATGTAGACAAGTGAACACTCCTTTCAAGCACTCCAAAGGCAACCCAGAATAGGTGGAACAGAACATAAATAGAAATGCTCACTTGAAGAAAGATGAAGCAAATGAAATTAAAGACCTGAGACTCGTGAAAGGAGAGTAGTTATGATGTCTTAAAAATAGGTTAATGTAGGTTAAAACACATTTTTTTTAAAATGTAAGATAATCTCATTAATGCTGGGAGTACAGAAAGATCTATCTTGTGCTTCCTAACAATGTTCAGGATAACAGTTATTTTCACTGAGTCAAGAAATACCCATCAGCAAAAATGTAGCAGGGACAAATAACAGACATATGCTTTTTAATATGTTAATTGTCTGCAGCGTTGTCATTTGCCATTAGGTCTCTCAGTGAGTGTCCCATTCAATGCACTTTTAGCACATGCATTATGCTAAGCATATTAATACGTACTTAGTAGCTATTGCTGTAAACCTGCATTAAGATCAAAGTGTTGTTCCTGACCTTTAAAACTCAGAAAACCTTGAGGAAGTTGGTCAGTCCTATTTACTAGAATAAAAGGAAGCTTTATGGTATGGCCTACTATCAGCCCCATAGCCTAACTATTCTGTAGACTTTGCTTCATCTATTCAGTATTTTGTCTATGAACATTTGTTGCTGAAAATGTTGGCACTGATGTTATTCTCACCTCGTGAGACTGAATAATCTCTTCTTTTCTGTTTGTTGGTAAGTGCCAACAATATATAGGACGCTGCTCCTGACAACCAGGAAATCTGTTAGCATTAGGAGATACAGTGCAAATACAAGCTGAGCACAGCTTCAGCTACAAAAAAAACACCCGTAAGGAACTTCTGAGGATATTGTGATAAGATCTGAAATTTAAATTCCAGTGCGCCAATAAGCAAATTACTTGGTTTCCTGCAAGATATGGTTCCCACATTGCCAATATATATTTAACTTTACATGTCCAAGCAATCCGATTGATGTGTCAGATTTTTAAGGTTAAGTGTGCTTACGTATGTCGCTCTTTATCTTAAATAAAAAACTTCAGATGTTAATTTCTGTTAATATGTTATGTTAACTTCATATAGTGAAATAGTAATTTTATTCTGGGCTTCCATGTTTGTTTAATCTCCTATGCTTTAAGATTTCTAAATCCTTATGTGAAAAAAAGAATAGTAGCGACAGGTAAAAAATGAAAGACTGGACCTAGGTTTCCCTTTATATGTGCGAAATGGTAAGAGTTTTACTTGGCTAGAGGATGAGTATGAAATCCTGACTTTGTGAATATTGTCAGGACATATACAGATCTGGTACTACCATTCAGCTCAACAACATAGAAAGATTGGCAAAGCTGGACCTTAAGTGGTGCCGATGATGAAAGTTGGTTTAAGGGAGTTTTAAATCATGTGATTTACTTTTTTCCTGCCTCCTCAGAGCATACATGACATAAATCAAGTTCCTCACAGGATCACTCAAAACTACCCAGCTTCCTAGCAGGAGGTGGCGTGCCTTTCCCCCCTACGAACCATCTGATTTGTCTTTTGAGACAAAGAAAGGGAATATGAAATGACCATACGTACCCCAGACGCTAAAGAAGCTGAAAGAAACGTAAAAAGCCAAGAACGAACGAAGCAACTGACACAGCTGACAAGCTGTAAGCCAGGCTAAGCTCCTTTTCTGGTTTGGCTGTCCCTCCTGGTCTGTTAGAGCAGATGTGGGCGAGTCCAAGGGAACCCGCTAGCCCGGCAGCGGACTCCCGCGGCCCGCGGGCACACCGCGCCGCCCCGGCCCCGCTGGCCGCCTCCCCCTCCTCTCCCAGAGCTGCGAAGCCCCGAAGGCAACGCGGGCACCGGGCCATTTTGCAGCCCGTCCCGGGCTTTTTTAACCCACTGGTTTTTCTGGAAGCGTTTAGTGTGTTATACACAACCGAGGCAGCAGAGGGGGCTCAAAGATTTTGGTCGTCAGTCAGAGAACTAGCCAACCGGAGAGACTGAGGGCCGACAGCACTTAGCACGACCGGGACGGACGGGGCTTGATGTACTCGGGCTTCTCCAAAGCTAATAGATTCTATGTGTATCCCCTTATTCAGCTGGTAGTTCTAAATACCGGCCAGGCTCCAAGGTACCACTTAGTGGCCAGGTATTATTTGCATTTGTTGCTTACTTGAGCTATTTTGTTTACAGTTTGGAAAGAAAAAATTATCAAGAATAAAGAAGTCCTTTTTGAGTTTAATAAATTGTTCTAGTAAGTCTTTCTATGTGTAAAGATTTAGAATAAATATCAAGACATAGGTACCTGAATGTTAAGGACTATAGGAAACAAAATTGGTAAAACAGTGACAGTTGGTAAAGCACTGAACTGCAGTGAAGTGACTTCCGTTCAGTAATGCAGAAATTCAGTTTTTAAAATAATAGAAGATGGTTTTGATTGTAATTTTAAGACAGAAAAATTTTCATGTTTTTCAGAAAATATTCCTCTTCAGTGTTGGGGAGAAGTAAAGCTAATAAAATACAGAGCTGAAAGTCCTAGATACACAAAAGCATTTGTTCTGCAAAGGAAGATTGGAGTCTCTGAGAGGTCAACAGCTGCCGGTCTGACCATAAGCAAAAGTCAGGTTTGAACTGTATCAGTGAATGCATTCTAAACGGACTACCAGCATCATGAAGGCAGCATTTGTCCTAAGGTCAAGGTGGCGCTTAATTGTCCAGTTTTTGAATGCATATAATCAACAGAATGAAGAACCCTGTTGTTCTGACTAGGTTTGGTATTTTCTATAAGATACTACCTGGAACTATTTGTTGCAGATCAGGCTGTAGTCCATCTCTGCTGTTTTAGTTGCCTTTCAAGGCAACATAGACAGAATGTAATTTCATTATAAGATAGAAGTATTTTACTAACTTACTAAGTTGTACTGAAAGGAAGCTTTTATACTTCTCATTTTGTGGAGAGAAAATGCACTTGAGATGTGAACTCAGGCATCCTCTTCACAAATTCAGGACAATTTTTTAAAGTGGTAGTAATGTCAGTTTTCCAAATATCCTTTATATAGTGATCTAATTGCTGGATCTTTGCACTTCACCAAACCTTTGGTCTGTCTCCTGCTTTGTACCAGATTAACCCATACAGCCATTAGAAAGTAGCTGTGGAGGACTATTCTAATCATGAGGGCATTGCTTAATCCTCTGATCGAACCTGAATAAATCTCCTTGGATGCCATGTCAATCTGTTTGGGATTTGCAATCTGGCAATGCACTAAAAGACAAATTAAAGTAATTTTCTACCTGAAATTTTCTACGACTATATTCCAAGGTGTGTAAAGATGAGAGAGCTGTAAATATCTCTTAGAAGGTAGGGGGCATAGTTATTTGACCTTATGAATTTATTTTATTGATATCCTAACTACAGGTCCTTGGCTACATTCAAAGGTCTCATTTTTGCTCTTACTGCTAATTCAGAAGGATGGCTTTTGCTTTTGCTTAGTATTATTCCTTTATCTTTTCTTTTTTTGTTTTGTTTTTTGACTATACCAGTTATTTTTAGTCTGTGTTCTGCCATTCCAGGTACGTATCCTGACCCCTGAAACAGTTGAGATTTCAGAGTATTTACTGTATTTGGATCTTAGAAACTCCCACAGTTCTTTCTTCATCTCTCTGTATTTTAACTCTCTCTGTCCCCAAATTACTATGAAGCTGTTTTCAAACGTGTTTATTTGTCTGTCTTCAAAATATGTGAGGCACTTGTATGGAGAAAGAATGCCTATATCTTCTTTCACCAAATTTTAATAAGTAAATCTGTGCTCCAAGTTATTAGCATATATGTTTCACCTGTTAAATAAGTTTATCTAAGCTATTTTTGTGGATTTACAGTTCAACATCTACATGTCTTTAAACTTTGACCTCTCTTTTTCCTTATTTTTTTAAAATCTCCAGTCTTTTTGTACTCTATCTTTTGCCTTTCTCTAATAGACAAATTATAAGTGTATGTACAAAAAGACTGCAATCCACTTATATTTATCCCACTCTTAGTATTCATAATTAAATTTTATATACCAGCTTACTGTTTTATTCTATTATCTCTGTGCAATAGCTCTATAGAAGAAGGACTTTTTACATAAAGTCTACATCCCCATATGCATTGTACATAATGAAATTATAAAATATTATTAACAAAGCAACTTAATGAATTGACATTTCTGAGGTTAGAAAGGTGGAACACTGTAGAAACTAATACCTATCTAACTGAAAATAATCAGTTCATTACAACTGTCAAATAAAATTTATGGAGAAATTAAAAAAAAGCAATCCATAGCTTTACCTTTACTAGTGTGTCTGATGGTATAATGATGGATTTTCTGTTAGAAAAAATCAGTTGCCAAATTAAATGTTCTCACTTTCTGTTCTCAGAAGTGGGTTTCCTTCTTCATTTAGTTCCAGGTGAAGAGAAGCCCTAGCTAGCTTTTGAGCTCATTGAACACATTTAACTTGAACTTTAAACACTGCTTGAGGTAAAATATCTTACCATGGTTGTCTCTGCAATGGATCCAAAGCTGTTTATAAATATGTTGCATGTGACATTAACTGGAGGGCCTGTAAAAGAAAAAAAAGACACCAGTCCCTGTTCCAGAATCATTGCTTATTGGGTGACTGTAAAATATAAAGCATTATAAAACAATGTTCATTGACTTAGGAGGAAATAATGCTACATTCACAATTTATTTAACACACAATTAAATTGAATTGTTTTTAATAATTTTCCTTTTGACTTTTCTCAAAGGTGCACTACTTGACTGGCCAATTCTAGCAATAAAAAAAAAGAGAGAAAGTCCATTATAAACCTGCACAGATGATTCAATGCAAAAAAATCAACATACCATTTGAAATATATAGTAAAAAAGTATTTTTATGCGTGTTTGTCGTGGTTTAACGCCAGCGAGCAACTAACACCACGCAGCCGCTCACCCCTTCCCCCCCCCCCCAAGGGGATTGGGGGAGAAAATCAGGAACAAAAAAGTAAAACTCGTGGGTGGAGATA
>JANZLQ010000056.1:500167-520097 GCA_026212715.1 Elanus axillaris | reverse complement strand
AGCAGCAACTGAAAACATAAGAGTGTTATCAACATTCTTCTCATACTGAACTCAAAACACAGCACTGTACCAGCTACTGGGAAGACACTTCACTCTATCCCAGCTGAAACCAGGACAATGGCTTTTGGGAGTCTCAAAAAATATAAAGAGCTTTTCCCTGTTTGTGCTGACTTTGAGTGAAAAATCTATTGCAGAAGGATGTGACTCTCTTTTACCTACCCACTTCATTGTCTCCTATTAATGCCAATCAACTCTTTTAGAAGTGCTTAAATATGCCTTTTTTAGAAGTAAACACAGGGAATACTGTAAAACCCTTTGGAATTTTCAAACTCATAAAAAAATGTTGCTGAACTTTGCTTGTTAACAATGGATGGAGTTCCAAAATAGCAAAATTCCATACAGGTACGTGTGTATGCAGATGCCATATTAAGTACAGACTGTGAATGTCGTTTTTCTCCTCCCAAAACTATGTTAACCAGGACATGAAAAGTTACAGTTATATGGCAACTGCCATTTAGAAGGTCTACTAAAAAATCTGTCTTCAAATTTGAAATTTGGATTCAGTAACTTAAATAAAAAACTATTTCATATTGTCTTGAGTGTTACACATTTTGGCATGCACAGAATATGAACACAGAAACCTCTAGAATGCTGTGGTTTACTCATATTTTAATTAAAACTGGCAATTAAGTCTTCTAATTGTAATATTATCTGAAATCAGAGAGTTAAAAATTAATCCTTCTGCTTATTTTCTTATCTTGTGTTTCTATTTTCTATATAAGTTGATTTACATATTTCTAGATTACTTATAAATTTTTAAATTGTTGGATATTTCTAAATTATTCTGAATACTTTAGTATCTCTTTCAGTATTATCTTTCAGTAAAAATGTTTCTTTAGTCTCCTTCAGTAGCTAACCTAGTTCTTTTTTTTTTCCCATAGCTGGAGAATGTATTTCCCTTTCTGAGAAAGTAAGTACTTAACATATTCTTTTTCTAGTTCAATTTCAAATTATCCTATTGGCATAATTTTCATTATCAATCCTTCTGAATGTATCTGATTCATCACATTACTGAAACTTGTAGTTATTTATATTTCTGTAAAACATCATATGTGATCATAAAGCAAATAAAATATGGGAGTCCAAGTACATTTTGCTGGATTTTATCTATTTGCAAGGCAGGACAATCAAGTTACTGTGTATATGCATATATATCTCTCTATATGTATATATATCTCTCTAACACTTAGATTTTTTTCTTATACTCTTGTATAAGAAAGTTATATTTCTATTCCATAGGGTATATAGAACTCCTACACAACAGGATATATATCTCCTATATTTTTATTCTGGACATAAATAAATTCTCCAGAACATAAATATAGAAAAGCCCATTGTTAGCTTCATCTTTCTCTCATCACTTTCTCTGAATGGAGAATTTGTTTGTTTG
Organism: Elanus axillaris; assembly: GCA_026212715.1. NCBI lineage: Eukaryota > Metazoa > Chordata > Aves > Accipitriformes > Accipitridae > Elanus > Elanus axillaris. Next base: position 518,647 of record JANZLQ010000056.1, on the reverse strand, counting down.
TCCTTTATTCACTTCACTGAACTTTTTCTAAATCTTTCTTTGTTGTTCTTGCAGTTGTTGCTTTTAAAGGCTGCCATGGAATAGACTACCTTGAAATTAAGGTAACTAATGCTGAAAAGGAAAAATAGTAATTTCTGTGACTATGCATTTTCTCAAAGTAGCATTTACCTTTTTATATGATAGCATCATTAATACTTGCTTTCATTAGTCAATTAAAAGTCTCAGAATATCTTGAATAATTTTATTGCCTGCTTCTGAAAACAATATATTCAGCATAATTAATGAATTTTGTATAAGCCGGTTTTATTGTAGAAATCAGCTGTAATCTGTAACTAAATATTTCTTCAAGGAATGTTTTCCCTTTTTCTCAGCTTGGTATTACTGAGTAAAATCTGGTTGAGCACTGCAGAATTCTGCCCTTTCAAATTTCCTTTACTTGAAAACAGGTATTTCAAGAATACTGTTGGACAAATAATACTTTCATCTATCTGAGCTGACTTGTGGAATATTCTTCTAGTTAAAAAGTAGCAAGACTTGGTAATACAGTAAAACCTGAGTAAGGCAGTGGATTTTAGGAAGGCCTACCTGGCAAAGAATGGGTTTTCTGTTTGCAGATTAACATGAAAATTAATTCTTTGTGGTAAGGATTCTTCAGTTTTATTGTACACTGCCTCTGAAAAATAAGCCTCTGGCTAAGTGGTTAGAGAAAGTTACACTCCTTTCATGAAGTATGAATTTAGCTCCTTTTAGTGTTAAGGCACATGGCTTCCTCCTCGATACACAACTATTCCATAAGTCCAGGAATGGCTTTGTGTACCTCTAGAGGGAATTTACTCTGTCTTGTCACTTTTTTTTTAAAGAATTTGTGCATCCATTTTCTAACAGGCAGAATTAGAAGGATTTACTATCAGCAAAACTTTCATCCTGTGGTACATTCGGAAGTAAGCTACAATAGACTTGTGATTAGCATAAAGTCATCACACAACTTTAAATTCTGAGAAGAAAAGCCATACGTTTTTGTTCACAGGTAGAGGCAGCAAAGGCTTCTCATTGCTGAAGACTTTTATTGAAGAGAGATTATAACCTCCCAGTCTTCTGGTCCGTTCATATTTTACCAGGAACAGTTACCAACAAGAATGCTAGCCCTGGTAGTGATTCTGTGTTGTTCCTATGGGCTATCAGTAAATATCACTAACAGTTATAAGGATTTAAACCATTTTCCAACTTCAGACTTAAAGCAGTACTTTATTTCAGTTTCCTGATTGTGTTCTGAACATCTTTACAATGGAAATTAAGCCTTGCCAAATAATTAAAAAGAAATGTGTTAACTAAATTAGTGGACAAAAACCAAGAAAAAAATGGAAACTACTGTCAAATGACATATTCAAAAAATCATCTGTGACCAGCTGAATCTATACCATCAGAACTTAGGGTAAGGATTTTTGTTCCAAATAAGCTGTTACACAAAACCAGTCATGAACAGAAAATTAGAATCGCTAGGACTATAATTACTCCTGTCTTTGGTCGTCTGTCTGTCAAACCAGTGTTCACCTAAAATCTGAGCAGAAGTGAGCTTTGCATCATGCCTTAAAGACTGCCAAGTTGGAATTTCAGGGACTGAGATAGGAACACATCCTGAATCACAGGTCTGTGACAGTCCATGACCTACCAAAAGTCATATTTGAGTCAGAAAGTCTTAGGTCAACCTGAGGACATTTACAGGACATATAAATGTTGGAGAGCAAGAAGCAGCCTGGTACAGCCAAGATGCAACTTCTCTAGATCAGCACCCACATCCTAAATTCCAGACAAAAAGCTACTGTAGGGAGTTGTAGTAAGAATGGTGTTCAGCACTGCCATCTATGATCCAGGAAGAAAATACAAAATCATTGATGGTTTAAAACTAAAAATTGCAAAAAAAAATTGACAAAGGTATAAATATTGCTGAGGGCAAGAAATTTCTTAAGTTCAGTCCATTTAAGTAGAATAGTTTAAAACAGACAGAGGAAGAATATTAAGAGGTACAGGAATTGGGAATGTGGGCAGAGTTGGAGAAAGCAGTGAGTCTGAAGAAGGATTCAGATTCATGTTGAACAACTCAGCACTGTTGTGGTAAAGTTCTCACTGCACTACTGTGTTATCCAGTGGTGTGGAAAGATTGAAAGAATGAGTAGGAGCATGAAGGTCACATTATTTTATATGATATTGATGAGAACACTTCTGGGACATTGCATCAAATTCCATGTCCACATTTTAAAAGGATATTCAAGCATTAGGAAAGGTACTGAACAAAGCCACTAAACCATGATCTCAGAGTTAGGGAAATTTTCTTAAAGTAAGAGACTTTAAGAGCTCACTCTGCTTAGTTTATAAAAAAAAAGATTGAAAAATAACATGATTGAATTGTATAAATACCTCAAAGAGACAGAAAATACTGGGCATTTATCTAAAGAACAAAGGCAGAAGAAAAATCAATGAAAGACAGACAAATTCAAATGGGAATTTAGGCACACAGTTTAATAATAAAGGCAACTCAACAGAAGATCAAAACGAACCAGCCAAGACAGTATAGCTTTCTGGAAGAAACAATTTAGCAAAATATAAGGTATTGTGTTTCATATATGGCCAGTTTGGTGAAAAGGAATGACCTATGATATATAGAAAAGCAGGCAAATTCAGAGTAGACTTTACAAATCTCATGGGGAAATCTTCAGATTGCCAAAACGCACTTTATGGACTTGAAGAGCTTAAGGAAGGGAAGCAATGAGCATAGTTCAAAGTGGAAAACTGTCTTCTCAGGGTCCTTCTAAGCTGGGGTTGGGTTGCAGGCTTGCAGTTGCCTGTGCTGTAACCTGTAATCTGGGTTGCAGGTTGCATGTGGTAATGGAGGCCCATTTTGCTCGATTCCTTTCACAGCTGGGTATTTGACTTACCCAGCAGTTGTACGCGCATCAGCTCCTTACACAGTGTGGAATTAAGCTCCAGAATGGAAACTGCACTTGAGCTGTCCATAAACTACAGGCAGCTTAAAAAATCAAAGATTGACCACTACTAGGAAAACATGAGCTAATGTTCTGTCTATGACATGCACCTGCAAAGAGGAAAGAATTTTAAGCTAAATGATAAAAATTATCATGAAAGCAAATAGATATGAAGAGGCCAGGATAAATTTAGATCATAAATTAAAAGGCTTTCAACCACTGAAACATTTCAGTTCAGAATAGTTGAGCACTTTGAGTAGAGATAGAAAAGCCCTGTGTGTTTCAAGACAGAGCTAGATAAGGATATTAGGATGCTGTGACATGTGTGACCATGACTGCTGGTGATGGGACTCAGTTCTAACTCCTCTGCTGAGGGTATGTTTACATTATTTTTGATTCTTTTATGCATTTAAAATAATTACTACTACAGAACTTTGAAAAAAATTATAGGTAACAGGGCTATGCAGCCAGAGCACCAACATCTACAGAATTTAAATGGGAGATCTCATCTAGCAGCTGGCAATTTAGGCAGCAAGAGAAAGCACAGGTCATGAATCTGTGCTCCAGAAATGTCTATTTAAAGTAGGCATGTTTGTGAGAGAAAACTTCACTCTCTTCCCTTCCTCCAAAAGAAAATTATGAGTATAACTCTTCAAAGGGAATTTCACAATCTCCACAGAAGTTTTCTTCTCTAAAGCATTTAAAGCTACAATGCTAAAGCTTTCACATGTTTTTCTGAAGAACCACTGTATTCCTACTCATAAGCTGTCTCTATTCTATCTGCCCCATACTTCTGCACATTTTTACCAAAGCACAAATAGAGAAAAGGAACATTACAAATGGAAGTGCTTTATATATGCTTTATTTTAAAAGACATATTTTCAGAAGTAATTTCAATCATATTGCCTTTGAGACTTTTGTATCATTTGTGTGCTACTGAAAGTACTGTTTTTCACTGATTTCTCCTCTGTCTTTAAAACTTCTCATCTTCAAGGTGGGTTCTTAAAAATCACTTTCAGTGTGTTTTTTCAGTCTTAAACCAATACCTGCTCATTTGAAAATAGTGAAGAAAAGAAGTAATGGGCTACTGTCAACATCCGTATAAGCAAGGTTGTAGCCCTCCAGAAGAGCTTAATAAGATTATTATAGACAAAAGGTAAAGGAAGAAATTATGTTTTACACCATTTTCTGACTCTTTCCAGTTTGTTGCTGCTACAGGTGGATAACAGAGATAAAGAAAGAGTATGGTGTGCTGTAATGACACCTTCCACTGGAGACTTCCCAGAGAGGTGCCCAAGTCCAAGTTAGAGCAGTCATCTGATTTATCCAAGTAATTCTGAGAGTAGTCTCAAGTCTCACTAGCTTACTTCTGAATACAATTGATAAAAATTACCTTGTAATTAGATGGTATGTTAATTTTTTTCCTTCCATAGTTAAACTACTGATGTATTTTACCTTGAAAATCTTATATTAACACTAAGTTACTGTCATATTTGGCTTGCTGATTTTTCTCATCTGCTCATTAATTATTTCTTTTGTCTCAAACACAATCCATCTTAGCTATTCAGAGAGGTAGCAGTTTTGTATTTCACCTTACAATACACACTACAGAGCTGTTATACGATGCTTCGTATGCATTAGGATGGTCAATAGCTCTTTCATTTCATTTCATTATTTAGCTTATTCTCTAATAAGACTGCAAGCATGGCCAGACCCCTGGAGCAATTGGATCTTGTGTTTGTGGTCCATTCTCTCCAACCGATGTTTGGATATTTGAATATTTTTAATGCAATTTACATTAAAAAGCTTTGCAGGGAAACTCAAGGAAATTAATTACACACTCATAAGGAAAGCTAAAACTGCAGCCAGCCAATATGCACTCAGCTGCATCTTACAAACATCAATACACAAAAGCATTTCAGTAAATTAATCTGAATTGGTATTTATTCACTGTTTCGCCAGTAATGGTTGGGTAAATTAATCTCATGACTACTTCCCTTGATTCTGTAACTGTAAGTAACGGTGATAGAATTCATCAATTTTAAAACAAAAATTATTCAGTATAACCATGTAGTTAACAAGGTTTGCTAAAATGAAATGATCCTCAAATAGGTAGTGTCTGATAATTGCACTTTGAAAACTGTGGCAATAAGATTTTGTGGTATGAAGACAGTATTTAAACCCTCTTCTGTGCAAAACAGATCTCTTAATAACATGTATTTAGTATGATTAATGGGAAAAATGAACATGATGTTTGAATAGGTCAGAAGCATACGATTTTTTTTTTGAAAAGGCAGTGTCTCTAATTATCTGATCTATTAATTGAAGTAGGAAAAGAACTAAAAAGATCAGAATTTATAGTATGTAGAATTTGCTCACATTATTCCAAGAGTGAACATAAACCTGACAAAAATACCTTTTTGACAAATGAATGTTCCAGAATGTGACAGCTTAAAACAAAACCCAACAAATGTTAACAAGAATGACCACTGAAAGCCTCAAGCCCATTCAAATGAGAGCGTTTTCCATGTTTCAACAAAAATAATAAATCATGGTCTTCAGAAAAATGAAAACTCCTTTCAATTTCAGGGGAAAAAAAGTCAATGTAAAGCATAAACAATACTAATTAGTTTGATTTTTGCAAATAAAGCTGTTTCCTAAACTTTTTCTGAATTTTTGCATTCTGTCATTAAAATGGATTTGTTCAGTCAAGTGGCATGACACAGATGTTCTTCTGAGGTGTGATGTGTTTAAACTGGCTACCTGAGATAGCTGTGTCAGAAAAGAAATGCAATTCTCTGTTTTTTATTTCAATAAACAATTTTGACTTTTGAAAGCCTTCCACATGAGGCAAATATTGTGGACTGGGAGCTCAGAAGTGGGGACACATATGATTAAACAAATACTTTTTAAAATTGCAAAAAAAATTTAAGGCAATCTCTTCACTTTACTGAAAATTAAAATCCTTCACAGAAAACAGAAAATAAATGGACTATTCTTATTGGAGGCCGTTCATCAGCAATATTGATTCACGAAAAGCCAGGGCTAATCTGGAAAGGCAAGAGCTGTGTCAGAGGATCACAGCTGCACGGATCCAGTCCTGAAAGTGACATGAAGTATCAGCTGTCACTGCTGGCCCATTTTAGCTCCCGCAGGAAGAGTTTCTTCTGAGGAGTGAAACAAGACTCAAAATTCAGCTCCTTCTCTGAATTATCTTTTGGAAGACTCAATCTCCTTTACATTATCTAGATTGTGAAATTTCTTTTATTTGTTGTAGGTCATGAAGTTGTTAGTTCCTAATGCAATGAAAATGCAAATTTTCATATCCTACAATGTTTTAGATAATAATTTTATCAGATCAGAGAGAAGGACAGAACTCTTCACTCATGTTTGCCAGAGAAAAAACTGTCACTTCAACTAACAGGAGCAGAAGCATTGCATCACTAGTATTTTAAAAGAGTTATTTTCTAAGAAAAATCCTCAGGAGAATTTTAAATATTTTCTGTTGTGGGTTACATTTTCTACTCATTTTTCACAGTTTTAGATTTTTCTAGTTGCCCTTTTATCCTCTTATTTTGAGTAAGTTCAAATGGTCAGATTAATTTTTTTTATAATGATGCAGAGATAAGTAGAGCTACATCTGGGCACATTTTCAGCCAAAGTAGCATTTTTATGTGCAACAAACAACAAATTTCCATTTTAAGATCACTAATTATCCATTATTTATTGGTTTAGTGGTTAGAATGAGAACTACGTGAAAAATACATGGGATTGCGTATCAATGAAACTATTAAAAGTGTCTTTTCTTTCAGATTTGGAAAAATTTCATTTTTCTGTTTCAGTGACCAAAGTAACATTGCATTTTAGTGCTCTTTTTAGGTTAGGCAATGGTTACAAGCATTTTGTTATGATGTTATGTTTGTTTACGGTGTCAATTTTTTTCCCCTTTTCTTAATACAGTTGAGAATTCCTCCAGCCCTACAGTCTTCCTCCAGTCCTGTTTGTCTTGGAAATAAAATGCTATAATGTTTATAGCTTATTTACTTTATTTACTATAGTTTAAAAATGCTTTGGACTGCTGTGGAGTGTTTCAGCTTTTTTTAACAGAGAATAAAAATAGAGAACAATGGGGTTTTAAGTATCCTGATTAAGTCACTCTGACCTGATCACCATTCTACAGGTCAGAGGGCCTTATATTCTAGATGATGGTAAATTTGTATATACTTATTTGTGTTTGTGAGTTAGTGCATATATATATAAACACAATGCTTTACTATCCCCCCCCCCTTTGGAAAAAAAATATTTCTTAGGGTAAAGGAAGAAAAATAATTTGTCAGCATTCTTCATAATCCTATGGGCATGGCTTTCTAGCTTAATTAAGGTATGGATTCAATTGGATTCAATAAACCACAGGCTGTCTCTCATTTTAAGACAAGTTTGTTGTTGCCAATTACAGCCATGCAGCATGTGAATTTTCTTAAGACGTTTTAAGAATTATGACTCTAACCCGAGTATTTGTTCATTGTTTTCCCAGAAGCACCTACTTCCTTAGTAGTCTTTTGTACCTGTTGTATACCTTATTTTTATAAATGTTCTAAACTCAGGTCTTTCTTTCTTGCTGTTTCTTAATTTTCTCAACCCACATTTTTGGTGAAAAAGCTGACTCAGCTATCCAAGGAGCAGAGAATATTTCAAATACTCAAATTCTGACAAATCTCTCACTCTTCCAAAGACCTGCTGCATGGATTAAGGTTTTGAACTAACTTTGAATTAAAGTAAGTCATATTTCCACAAAAATCAATTAACTGTTTTGGGGGGTTTTTTTTAGACAGATAATACTTGGCTAAAATGAACAGAATATCTTTGAAAATAGAAACTGTAAATCACTAATTTATAGTAATCTGAACTTGCATTACTATCTTACTGTAAAGACTAATTTGCGTATTAATTGAATAATGGAGAAAAGATATTGGAGTAGTGGATAGATTAAGTAAAATAATAATTTCAGAATATTATCTTTTATAACACCATATATCCTTCTATAAAGGCTTGTCAGAGCTGAACAATTACATTTATTTTTGTGATTAATGAATGGTTCCTCTAACCAATTGAACTTGTGCAGGAACTGACTGGTGTCTTTCACCACAATGAATAGTAATTCAACTGATGTCAATGAGGCCACACTAGATTGAAAGGAGAATTAATTAAAACAAGACTTTTGCCTGGCTAAAACTGCAAACTATTGTTTTCCAAGGCAAACTCTTCCAAAATATAGAAGCAATCTGTGGATACCGAAAAGAGAATTCTACAAATTATAGCTGCTTCGTTGACCCTGTATTTTGAATGCATCCCCAAACGTCCTTTACATTGTAGAGCTGCATATTACTGTGTTTTCTAGTTCTAATTCACTGCCTAGATTTTTTACTATTGTTGTGGCTTTGCCTGGTCAGCTTACTTTGTGTCCACTAGGTTGCTGTACTCTCACTCAATATAAACAGGAACAGTGTCCACTGAAGTGTGCATCTGTAGAAAAGAGATATTTATCTTAATCATAATTAAGGACCATTTAGAATGTCATAAGTCTTCTGTTCCTCTTCTGCCTGGTTTTGCTTTAAAAATCCACTTTTATGTGTTGAAAACCATAACTGAAACTGAAAATCGGGGTTCTTTGATGTTTCTTCTCAAACAATTATTTTACTATACATAAAGATCTTCAGAGAAAATCGTATAACAGAATGAAATGGTTGATGTTTATCAAAACTGGATAAAAAAAATTGTTTTTGAATTAAAACCCCAGGGTTTGTGAAGACTAAACCACAATTCAATAAAACACTATTCCATTTGCCTTAGGGAAGCAAGCTCTGCTTGTATCAGTACAACAGTGTTGTCCTGTATCTTCAGTGAGCCTGTCAGATAAATGTTTAGAAGACGAGAGTTTTTCCGCCAAATAAGTTTGATAAGGTATGAGTTCAGTTAGAGAAAATCTGAATATGGCCTGAAGAGTCACACACTTTAAAATAAAGTATTTCAACAAGCAGGACCATAGCCCAAACAAGTCAAAACTTACCACTAAATAGAACTCAGTGCTATATAAAGTTCTTCCCCAAAACACTTCTCATGAAATTGTTTATTTTGCTTAGTCAGCTAATTATAGTGTAGATACTGTGTTATTACTATTGATTAAGAATTTTCAATTAAGACAGTATTTCTAGTTGAAAAAATACTGATTTCTTGAAATAGAGTTTTGCAGAATCATGTCTGTTTCAATATTTTTTTAATGAAATGCTGGCAGGCTTGGGTGGAATATTGTCCGGAGTCCTTTCTATTCTGTCAGCCACAGTCAGTTTTCTAATGTCAAAGGGAACTGAAGGTGGGGTCTCAGGTTCTAACTTTCAAAAATTTCTCTGAACATCTCCCCCAAGAACTGACAGTGATTTTTTTCCTGCTTTCTGCAGCTTAAACTTCCTTCTATGCATTGAAAAAGCAATAAAATCTTTTCAGAGCTTTGGAATTTTCTGTGAGCAGGAATCATGGTGTTCAACCAGCTGTGTTAATTTACATGTGATACTTGGATTAAGTAATTTTTCCCTTTTTATTAATTCTATCCAGAATCAACACTATAATAATTCAGTATAAGACCTTCTTTAAGCAACAACAGGGCTGAGCTTCAGGGTGATGATGAGAGTGGCAGGATTCATGCCACATAATGACAGAACCCAGTATTCCTAATGCATGCACTGAAGCATATTCCTTATCTGAGTAAGTCAAAGAAAATAATGTGAAGGTTAAAAAACAGTGCTGCTAGCCTTTCATATTTCCAAAAAAATTATCGTGGTCCACTACACGCATTCTCTTTCACGCACAGAAAGTGGTGTTTAAACTTCCCCTCAGATAGACATTTTGTCTTTGCCTTACTAGTCTTGCTTATGTCAGTACCCCCTTCATTACCATCTGAGTCTTCTAAGCTTCGTGTAAACAAGTGGAAATATGCTGGGTGAAGGAAAGATCATGACATGCGCCAATCCCCCGCCACCCCTTACACATCCTATGCAGGCTGGGGGCTTCATGGGGTCCAGGTAGAGCACCTGCTCCCCTCCTCTTCCCTGGGTGATTGTGAAGGCTTTGAGGAGCCCCCCAAACGGTGTTCCAGTCTTTGTTATGTGCAAGACGCTTCATCTCCTGAAGGAGTCATCACTGTTAAAAAGGATGAAGAAGGGCATTCTGTTAACCATTACTTAGGGAATCTGAACGAGTGCATTTGTGGTCACATTTTGATTACAGAGGAAGATTTGAGTACTCTTACATCCAAAGATCGGTGTACAGGAACAACAAAAATAGGCAGAGATAGATATATTCATAGAGATCATTTGGACAGTGTTAGAATTTTGGGATAAGTTTTGGAGATAAAATTTTAATGCATATATGGAGCAAGTGCTTGCAAATAGCATTTTTAATTCCAGTTCTCTACTGTATCATACTTTTTGTAACCAGGGATTACTGTCTCAAGTGGTTGCATTTCATATTCACTTTGCGTAGTAAAAAATTGCGATATTGTTCAAAACAACTGAGTATCCAATCTTTAGTGTGCAAGAATTAAAGGAAAACAGAAGATAGTTTATTTTACTTTAACTCTTGCAAATTAAGCATTAAAGCAAACTCTGATAAATCTGCTTCCTTGTTTTGGAAAAAATAAAAAGTAAGTTTGCATAAAGCATTCTTTCTGATAGAATAGAGCCATGAAAAAAACCACTATGGATTTCAAAAAAAAGTCTTTTATGTGATGTAGTCCAGATGTAATGCTGATATCTGCCCACTTTGATTTTAGTTCTCATACTGCTGAGTCAACAGTAAAGGATCTGACCTGATAGCATCAGGGAAAACATCAGTCAGATGCGCATCCCTTCATGGAGTCATTATATAGATGCTTAGGCACAGAATTAACATTTAGCTTAGAATACCATAGTTAGTTATAATTTAGCTGTGTGAAGTCAGTGCTTTAGTCATGATTGATTTCGAAATTTTTATTTTTCCCATCAAAAAAATGAAAAGTTTTACCCTACTTTTGCCAGCAAGTTACCACTTTGTGACATTTATTTATCTAATAGGGCACCTTTAGCCAGCGGATACTTTGCTCACAAAACTAGAAGTTTAGTTGGTCCCTGCAGATGAATGTATCTTAGCCTACATATGCCCAGAGCATGGATGCCCCTGTGCATTACTGAATCTAACAGATGACAGTGCAGTTTTGAAGACTTTATGAAATGAAAGCATTAGCAGGACAAGAACTCAGAATCTTTTTAATAAACAAGTCCCATGGTATCCCAGAACATTATAAACCAGCTTTTCACAAAAACACCCCTAAAGCTCTGCAGTCACCCACTAAGATGTAAAATAATAATAATTTAAAAAAAAACTGAAGAACTATGCTGGTATCACTGTATTTACTAGGCATTTCTGCTGAGAGGTTAGTTGTGAGATTAAAGTTAATTAAATGTCATTGTTGGTAAAAATTATACAAATTTCTAAGCAGCCAATTTTATAGAAGTCATCTTGGAAATCATATATTCTTGTACTTGTGGATCCTCAGAGATGCTATTTAAGGTTAAATAAGGCTCATATTTTACCTTTCAAAATTCTGAAAGGTAGAAATATGTGTTTTACAAGAAAATGGAGATAAATTCTAGACATAGTGGAGTCTTAGGCAAACTGTACATAGTATTTGAAGCCTTGGGCAATGGTGAGATGGGTAGCATATTCCAACATTATATTTTTTTCTATCAAAGGTATTTATATATATATTATATCAAAGATGGAATGCAACAAAGGGCAAAATATTAAGACAGCAGGTTATGTAGTTATAACTGCAGCTTGAGTTTTAGTCAGGAAGAGGAGAAAATGAGTTTGCTTTTTTAAATGTCATAGCTCTACTGATTTTGCTTATGATACCCTTCCTAAATTAGTTTTAGCTGTAACAGTCACATACAGGTTAATAGCAATTAACTCAATCTCACAGTCTGAGATAATTTAGTACTCCTGTGTTTGCTTTCTACTCACTTCATTGTTTCACTGAAACATTCTCAGGATAATCTGCTGGGTTCCTTTTTCCTATAGCCATTGATTTGTATGAGACAGCAGCCCCACTATTTGTGCAGCTACATTATTTCAACAGCCCCATCAGTGACCACATGATTTCCTCAGGTCAGAGTCTTCTTGAACTTTTCTACATTTTCTCTGGTCTCAAACTGTTTCCCCTGGAAACTGCATTTCACTAATGTTTCATGTCACCAAACAGAAACTTCAGTAATAATACTGAAGAGGACTAATCTTCCTTAGGGAAGCTCCTACCTGGAAACAGTCCTGACTCTCCCTGCTGTCCCTGCTCATTTTGTACATCTGTGGTAGGTCTAAAGGAATAACAGGGTGGTATGTGGTATAGGAAAATTATATAGGAAGTGTTCATTATGTAGAAAGTCCACTGCAACGTAGACCAACTATTATTACCCTGTCTGCTGTTGAATAATGTTGGAGCACTTCATTACAGCTGACTGGAAGAGTAATAACAAAATGCATTCTTTTATACTTTTGTAACCACATCCTGTCTATTTTTGTACTTTTTTCCTTCATTCTTTCTTTTTACTGTCACTACTTAGCATTTGTATTGACACAGCATCTGAAGACATCAGTCATGAAGGATCATATTGCTTCAGAAACCATAAAACATAATGGATTATAGTATCTGCTAGAAAAAAGTACAGTCTCAAAGATTCTCACCTTCTTTTCTCTTGACATTACTTTGCAGACTGTTCTGTTTCCTGATGCTCTTCTAATTCTTCTGCTGTGGTCCTGCATTCTTGTTACACATAGTTTCTAGCTGTGTCTTTTCCTGCTCTCTGAAATGTTCCCTTTCTGCTGGTAGATGATATCCTCAAAAAGGTGCCTTTTACTCTACCTGTTCACAATGCCTGCCTACCAGTGAAAGTAAAGCTACTCCTTTTTAGTTCCCATCTCCTTTTACCGGTTCTTCCAATAAACATCATGAAGATCCGTAGGAAAAGCAATAAAAAGGAGAAGCAGCAACACCACACAGAGGGGCTCTTCATTGTTCATTGCTTGAGAAAAGCTGATTTGCAGGAATAATTCCCTATAGGTATTATTACATAATACTCAGTAAGGTCATTTGAAGCTTGTATTCTAAATCTGTTTAAAAATAAGAAGCTTTAATCTTATAAAAATTTTCATTTTCTCTAATTGTCATGATTCTTGGGATATCTGGACAAGACTAAGCTGATAGAGGAGCTGCTACCTTTTTCATCATATATAGCACAGCACTTATCTTGCAATATTACTTGCTTTCAGTTGTTGTTAGCATCAGTTGGCTAGGAATATTCAAATTAAGAGGGGGTGAAAAGTAAGAAAATGTCACGGGCATGGTAAGAATTGAAAGATTCATGTTTTTAATTGAAATTTCTTTGTTATTTAATTTTCTTACAGTTTATAGTATTATAAACTCAAAAATCTACACATAATCCTTTCTCAAAATTTTAAACATGATAGTTGCAAAAATAATTGGTTTTGATAGAAATAAAGAATGGATAGTAAAAGTTCTGATCAAATTCATACTCATGACAAAACTCATATTTGGTTCAAAGGGATTTCAGTGTTTCACTGGCATAGTTGAAATATGAGAGAATTTGAATTATGTCTTCTCCGTCACAAACCCCCCCACTTCCTTTTTGTCTGAGTTTTGGAAAGCTCAATGAATGCCTGCCTATGGGTACATCCTTGAAGGGAACCCAGACACTCTCCTCCTAACATTTTAAGGACCCTGAGCACATTTCCTTCCTCCCAGGGGTTTGGCTACCTGGACTCAGTGCCAGCTCTGGTAATGCAGCAGCCCAGCTTTGAAGCAGAGCTGTTTAATAAAAAGCTGTAGAAGCCTCAGCAGGGGTTCACTCACCCCTCTTCTCTCAGGAGCTGTTTTTTTTCTTTTTTTCTTTGTTAATTTCTTTTTCCTTTTTTCTTTTTTTTTTCTCTCTCAGGAGTGCTGGGGAGATGCTCTTGGTCTCTGTGCAAGCTACTGTGCAAGTATACCTTCACCCAGCCTTGTACCTTCCTAATTCTGACCCTGAGCCTGATCTGCTGACCTGACTTTTTGGCTTGACCTTGGACCTGCCTCACCGCTACCAACCTTGCCTGTCAGCCTGAACTGATGTTTGAACTGGATCTGCTCTGCTCCTGCACGGGTGCTCTGTGACTGCAAACTTTGTTGTTAGGATCCTGCTCCTGCCTGCCTTGCTGTGAGTCTAACTCCCAGCTCACCTTCCCTTCCCTTGCTGCTCCCTGACACATACCAAGTCTTTTTCATTAGGACCTGGAGTCTGTTGACTGATTTATCCACAGTAACTCTTTTCATATTGAGTCTGAGCTGCTGAGGAAAGGTACTGTGCTTCAGTGCTCTCATCTTGAATTACTACACTTTCACACACTATTTCGTTCACATCCTGATTTTAACAGACACTTTTATTTCGTAGGTATAATTCTTAATAATAAACTACTGAAGTCTCATTAGAACATCTGAAAAATCTTTATTTTCAAAGATGTTTGTGATGATATGTCTGAGTTAATATTTTCTAGCTGTTTTTTTCTCTTTCATTATTTGGAGAAACTAATGCTGGCTTAAAGGATATTGACTTCTGCTTCTTAAAATTATTAATCTGAAATCAATTTGCAATACAATGCAGGAATAATATCAAAGAAATCAGTTAACTGTGAGCTCAGACATGCCCCAGAGTTAGGTTGCTTGGAGATTTTTTCCACAAGAATCTGGTCTCTCCATGCAGTTAGCTGCCTCTGTGATACTGTTTCCTTCAATATAAGGCCAATGGGGAAGTGAATAGAACAAGGGCAGAGGCAATAACATAATTGTAGCGTAATTCTTGTCTATGCTAATATGGATAACTAAAGAAATATCACAGAGGGAGAATCTGTTTTGCATTTCCACAGTGCCACCTACCTTTTCACCCTATGCTTTCCCCATACACACATTTACATATAAAATACCTATACTATACTCTTTATGGAGAAAGCAGAGTCCCTGGCAAGTCCCTGGCAGTGTAGTTCTAGTAGACCTGTGCTGGTGCCCATTCAGGTTCAAGAGCTGTCATAGAACTGTTTGAATCAGAAATACAGTCTTCGTGTTGATTCTAGAAATAGGGTCTTGCTTTCAGTCTGACCTCTTGGGATCCAGACAAATCCAAAGGAATTTCTGTTAACTCTATTACTTTAATGAAAACTCAGAGGAATACTTGGTCTTAAAGATTATTATAACTTCAAACCGTATCTTAGAAGTGTTTATTTTCCTCCATTGGTAGTGAATTACAGTTATTTTTAGGCTCCATTACATTATTTTCCCTAGCTTTTACCCTCATTTTTACACCTCTACCCTCTTCTTAATATCACACTGGGGATTGGCCTGGCAGTCATTAATGAATATTAATTTTTTTTATTTTTGGTCTGATTATAGCTTTTCTCCCAGTCCTCAGAAATATCACTGAAAACATAATAGAGTGCTATTGGTTTTCATGTCTAAAATCTATTAATATATTACCAATAAGTATGTTGCTAATCTAAGACATAGTAGTACAAACATGCACAATATTATGAAAGACTATTAACAATGTTTTAGTCTCTCTACAATGTCTTTCAGAGATCCAATTAATAATTAGATCCTACTACAACCTAATACATCTTCTTTCAATCATTTCAAATTGAAGAGCCTTAGATGCGGGATAAGAAATTATTACTGAAAAAAAAAAACCAACTTCAGGTGCAGTTTCCTCTTATGAAGCATGCCAATCCAGAGACTTTGCTCATTAAAGTAACAAGCCTGTAACCTTATACTGAACACCCCCCCCTTTTGTTTTCATTTGACTTGTACTGAAAATAAAAGTAAATGTCTATCTTCACAGGCATATAATTTAAACAATCACTTTAAACAGCCTCAGGGCTGTTAGACAAGAATTGAAGGTTCTTCCTGTTAGGTTCAGTCTTCTCACACAGCCTTGAGTGCTTGTTAATAAAGAGCAGAAAAGTTTTAATGTTGCCCACTGTAAGAGAACATACTTTTTTTTTTTTTCTGTAATATTTGAGCAAGTGAAACACTTAAGGTTTGGTTGTTCCTAGGAATTCATGGCATATCCATCTTCTCACTGAGGGTGTTAGATATGTGCTAAGGATGGAGTCTGTGTGTCTTACACAGAGTGGAAGCAGCATCCTACTGTTCCCTGTTCCTTTTGCTCTAATGTAAATCATTTCACAAGGCGTAAGTTGGAAAAGAACTAGAATTAATGGCTCCAGGAAGCTTGGGAATTTTGCAGGTTTTAATATTTTAACTTTTCTAAAAATTATTACTATTTTTTTTATGCTTTTTCCATTTTAAAGCATGGAGAGAACTCCTCTGTGTATCAAACTGACTCAGGTTTCTCAGGTATTATTGCTAGAAATAAAGTCACCAGCAGTCTCTATTGAGATACATATCAATGTTATACATAGATTCTGAGCAGCTTTCTGAAGTCTTTCTTAGACTGTATACTCCTTGTGCACAGTAACCATGTTCATTGTCATAAAATGACAAGTTAAGAGCAGAAAGCTATTGCAATACAAGAGTTATTTGGACACTGTACAGAATAGTTTGAATTTATGCAAAATAAGATGCCTGTATGCATTTTGAAACAATGAAATGTTAGTCCAGAACTATGTGATGCAAAATACATGTACGCTTTCCAAACCTGACTTTTTCACTCCCCCCCCCTTGGATTATAATATATAGTTTTACATCATTAAAATAAAGGATGAATCACTCTACAGCAGGATGGCATTTAAATAATATGCAGAGGAAAAATAAGTTCTATAAGTACATTGAAATAGAATAATAATAGCACAGTACTGCTTATATTGCCTATACCACACAGGGGTTTGGTCATCTGCTGTGGACATTAAACACCCAATGCAACTGGAAATTTTAAGCTGTAATATATGTGCGTTTACTCTTTCTTCCCAGCGTCAATTAATCCGATACTATGTGACCTAGTTTCTTAAAATCTCTTTCTTTTGGCACAATTAAAATAAAATCACATTATAAACTATTTACGTTACATATGTTGATATGAAACAGGCCATTAAGCTAACTTTAAAAAAGGAAAGATTTGCTATGAACCCAGGAGCACCTGTGAAGTGTGCCATCACTGTGGGGCACTACACGCTACCGTTTAGACTTTGTGGTTATAAATCCCTTGCGTGTATAATTCCCAGACTCTCTCTGGAGAACCACTTTTCAAATTTAAGTTTCCTTTTAATCTTTGTCAAGTAACAATGTGATTCTTAAAACAGCCTGGCACTGTCATGTTATATGCCATAGTCTATTTATTGTGATGCAGAGCTAGAATGTTTCTTGATAGCAAGCATGGCTCACTCTGCATCAGCTGTGAATACATGATGACATTGAAGTCTGCTTCTTTACATGTCTGATTCTTCTTTTTAACTTTTCCCTCACCTTTAAATGGAGGACTTGAGTTTATTTTACCCTGTTAACACCACGCTTCCAGAGCTACGCATTAAAAGAATGCTTGCATTGATATCTTAACATTACTTTAGCTAGGAAAAGTGTGCTGGGCAGAAAGTAAAAAAAAGCCGTATGAACCTCAGCCTTCTACTCAGGTCATAATCGATGGATATCTTGCTGTCTTTCATAGCACAAATCCTAGACTGCCAGCGGTACAGCGAACGCTTTCCCTCTTGAGGGAAATTCTGTAGACCGTATCCTCCGTTCACTCAGCTATCATTTTTCTGTTTCTGTATCAGACTTCTCAGACCTAACGCATTCCCCGATTTTCCTTTTACTGAAACGAACTGACAGTAATAAATAAGCCCATACATTCCCAACTCAATCATCTTCTGTAACTTTTGCATATAGACACTTTGCACCTGAGGAATTTTCAAGATCATTAACGTTACAATTCCTGCTAAAAGCAGTGGTAAAATTCACAAATCAAACAGGGAAACCCCATCCGTGAACAGGTGAAGGAAATGCACAGCCTTCGGCATGCAAAACGCAAAATCAGATCGGAGGCAATGCAAAGTTACGAAGCTGTTCGCGGAGCGTGGAGCCCCCGCATTTACTTTCCGTGCCCGGAGCCTGGCTGCCCAAGGCAGCCGGGCGTTAGTGGTGAGCCAAGGCAGTGACCGCGGCCGCTCTCTGCGCCAGTCCCAGGCATTTCAGCCGCCCGAGAACACCGGCGGGGGAACCTGTGCTTCCCCAAGAAAAACAACTCACCTGAGCAGTACCGCGGCTTCCCACAGATAAAACCCCGAGACAGCCGCGCGGAGGTACCTCATCCGGGCCATGCTGCTCGGCGGCGCCGCGGGGCCCTGGGGCGGTCGTGTCCGAGCCATCGGCGGGGCTCGGCGCGGCGCGGCGCGGCTCGGCTCGGCTCGGCTCGGC
>JANZLQ010000056.1:459736-500067 GCA_026212715.1 Elanus axillaris | reverse complement strand
CCCCCTCCCCGGCGCAGGCATGCCCTTGATCGACACGGGACAGGAGCCTGTAAGAGAGGCACGCCAGTTTCTTAGCAGTATTCGTCCGTGGTTTATTACGTGAGGGCACAGCAAGTAACAGCGGGCGGGAAACAACACCGAGGGCAGAAACAACCGAGCGGCTGCCGAGCTCTGGCTGAAAACTGACCCGGGCCGCGCCGGAGGTTCCCTCTTGGCCGCAGGCTTTCGGCTGCAGAGCTGCCGGGGTCTGCGGGCCTGGAACAGGCGAGGCTGCAGCTCCGAGCAGGACTGAAGGGCGGGAGGGGGGAGGGGAACCAAGGCCGCAGAGATGATGCCATTTTTTTTCCATCATAGCGAACAACAACACAGGATGGCAGAACCTTTCAGCTATAATTCCTCGCCCCCCCCTTAAGATAGTATTAACAGAGGAAGGCTGAAGGAGGAGTAGTGGAGATGTTCTATCTCCATAAATGAAATCCAACCAACTCGTTCCAAGACTGAAGTTTTAAATAAATGTTGTGTTTATCTCAGGTATCATTTCAAAAGCAGGAAGGCTGAACTACTAAGAGGACCGGAAGCATCAAAGATTGAGCTTCATGCCTCTAAACCAGCATGTACGTAAGAGAGAATTATTATTTTTTTAGTATTTAAACATGCTGTAGGCCTTACTCGTTGTTGTTGATCCTTGTTTTTTGATCATCCTGCTGGTCTTGCACTGTGATGGAAACGTTGTTCTTGCATGTATGGCACACAGCAAAAAAATGACCAGTTCAAGTACAAAAGTTTTCAAACCATCCCTAATACAACTCAGCAAACCAAAAGAGAGTGTACTCCAAGATGCAAGTCAAACTTCCAGTTTCACACAGTTCAATACAGACATTGCAAACACTTCAATAACTTCTAGTACAAATGTATTACTACCGATCTAGAAAATATAAAAGCTCTGGGAACACATTTTGATGGTCAAAGTTTTCTACCACCATTTTAGCAATAAGTATAAACAATGGCTTTGCCTTCCTAGCTACATTGGCCAAGTTCAAGTATAATGAAGCACTCATTTTAATAACAAAACACCCCACATTTATTCAGCTTACAATCTGAAATGAACAAGGATATTTTAAGATGAATAGAGCCACTCTCCATCAAGCTTTTGTTTCAAGTCATTACATCATGGATAAAACTGTAGCACAGAAGTGACATTTTCCCATATGTGAGCAACTCAGGCCATTTGGGTCTGTAGGGCAGCAAGCATGCAGACAACCATATTCCACTAGTAGGAATAAAAGCTCCTGCTGTACACACTTGTCACCCACATCCCAAATTCCAGTTTGGCATTCATTACAGTAAAAAAAAAACCAAGATATTTTTGTCATCTTAAAAATGCGTTTTATGATGACAAATGTCCCAGCCGCAAGTCACTTTTCTTTCATATGCAAGGTACAGAGAAAAACATTAGTCATGCATTTTTATTTTTGGATACCCAAGAATAATGTATAGTAGGAAATCAAGGTTTTTCTGCTTTTAATCTACTTCATAAGAAAAGATCACCCCTCTCCAGCACTACTGGCTTTTCACATGCATAGTCTGAAGCAACTGAAGTGCCAGTTAATGGAAAAGTTAGCTTCAAGTGTGAGAAGTTTACTGTAACATTCTGATACTGCAAATACACCACCTTAACTGAAGTGTTTGACGTTCAAACGCTTGTGGTATTTCCTCCATAAATGAATATAGAGACAGCATGTCATTAAACTAGTTGAAATCCTATATAAAACAATGAGCACAGCATGCTAAATAAATTAGGCTAAAGCTTGCATAAAAATTAATTGCAGCACAGTCCTAAGTAGTATGTGATGCATGGCTTTGTTCTCCCTTTTGTCTACAAGACACATACACACTTAATATTTTGATTCTTTTATGTTAGAACAAGCACTTTAAGTATATGCATGATTTGGAAAAAAAAAAATAGCCAAGACAAGTAGTAGAAAATGCATTTTATTTATATGGAAAAGGCTACATTTAGATTTGTAAAAGGTCTGTGATAGTGTTATGTTGCCCACATGTCAAAAATCAGTTGTGAATAGCAACAAAATGATTATGTATCTTTCTACATAGCAGTGCAATTAGTTCACATTGCAATAAAATTAAGTCAAGTATGCAACAGAATCAAAAACCAAGTGTTTCTCCATAATCAGCGTACAAAGAATTACAGTGCAAAGATCATTTTAGGTTTTAAGAAATCTGCAGTCAGTTTTTAGAATATCCTAATGGGTGGGATACTCCAGTTACTTCATTACTAGCAGTTGTATCTTGTCAATACTGTGCACAAGCAAGTAAGTCTAAAATGAAATGACTTACATAGTAAATAAAATATTTAGTCTATACAGTAAAAAAAATACAAATTATGTAAGTGAACTAACAAAATGAAATTTGAACACACTTATGAAACGGACAATGTACTTTAAGGACACACATACAGTATTCATCACATAAAACCAGCTACTTTTCCAGCAAAAAGAATTTGGTTGCTTTACAACTGCATTATGGATCTCACAGTCTGAAGATGTAGATGTCCAACTCTTAAAAACCATAATAAATGTCTTCTGCAAAGCATACAAAGAGGATAAATATTCTTATCACAGTCATAAGGTTATTTTTGGAAGTTTGTTCTCCCTTGCTCCAGAAACACACTTACATGGGTGAAAAACAGTCAAGGGGCATCATAATACATTGAAACAGTAAACTGTGCTCCATTTCCTTCTAATTTTGAAAAAACCCTAGAATTTACAGTACTCTGGTATATGAAAAAGTCTTCACAAGTTTACATTGCATATTTCTGAGTCCATTCTCTTGCATGTCTGTTGTATCTGTACGTGCAGAAAGAAGGCATTACAGTGAAGAGCTGTTAGTGATACATTGACAATGGCCACAGATTTACTTAATACAGATTGTACTGAGCTTTCCACCTCTTAGCATTAATTCAAATAATGTTAAGATAGTCTAAAAGCCAAGAAACATATATCCACTGTACATTCTGTTTCTAAGGTTACCTATCAAAGCTATTTAGACTCAAACTCAAGACCAATCTGAAGGGTTTGTATTAAAACGCCTATCATTACTCATCCTTAATTTGCATTTCACAACTGGTTCTCTTATTTGTAACTTAACAGGAATTTGTTATCAATTATTCCTAAATGTGTATGCTATTAACACAGTCTGACAAAGTTCACACATTTTAGTTGCATAAAATTCTGTACAGTTAACTGGGTTTTGGAAAGGGTGGGGACAGAAGGCACAGTGATTTTTTTTTAATCTCCATTCTGCACTTCATCTGCATTTCAGAACTTGAAAGAAAAATTTTCTGAAAAGCATTTTTGACTAGATTTTAACTGTTGGGTCTTTTCCTTCCGGTATGAAGCTGATTAGCACTCCCAAAGGTAAAAACATCCTTAGAGAGTCAACAACTTCCCCTCTGGTCCTTACATTTGTTACAATCCACTCTTCAGACTAGATTCACTTTCTTCTGGGTTCTCCAGAGAAAATGCTGACAAGTTTTAAATCCGTTTCTTAAGATCAGTTTAGCAACTCATGTACTAATTGGTTTTCTTCTTAAGAATATGCTACCATACAAGTCTTCAGATTTTTACTTATACTAATACACCCACAGATAAATGTTCAGGGGTAATCAGCCATATCTTCCATTTCCTAAATCCGAGATAAGATTATAAAAATTTAATAGGTGAACAGCATAAGATAAAGCTAATGCCAAGACTATAGGTTCTCTCACTTTCTCTAGCAATGATTAAATTTTGAGTTTTGGAGATAGAGAAATACCACTTGTTCACTTCCTTCACGAACAGGAGGCACAATAGCTGAAACTGCTTTTGAGTAAATGGGTGGACAAAAGCCAAGACACAAATGGGGAGAAGCCAAGGCACAAGATCCTCAACTTGAACACTATCTGCTTTGTAGTACAAGCTACAGAGTTCAAGCACTTCAGAAGTGGGTGACATGATTTGATTGCATCAGACATCGAACAGTCAGAGAAGGGCCATTTTAATAATTCTTACTGTAGGGAGAGAAATACTAGACCATAGACTTCCATGTAACTTCTATATCACTTCTGCTCTAACCAGTCCTCAAGGTAAAAACAATACTCAAATCTTCATGGACCTGTGATATGTGATGAACCACAGGCCATCAGCATGCATTGCAAGAAGTCTTCAATGGCTCAGAACAAAAAAACAATAGGTACCAAACAATTTCTCAATCAGTTAACCAGAAAGTCAAAAATTCTTTTGGATATCACAAATGTTCCACAAAATCTGAAGCAAAGAGTCTAACAAATAAAACAGTTAACAGCAAGATTACCAAAAAGCACCTTAAGTACCAAGGAAAAAAAACCTGCCCCAATCTAAATGCATAACCTTTTCCACAGCTTGAAGAAGTCAGATAAACAGTGCTGGTTAGGTCATCTATGAATGTGCTGCACAGCTACGACTGTTTAACTTACTGTCAAGGCCACCAGAAAATTTATGGCAGATTAATTTTGGGGAAAGTTATTCCACTCTTGGTAAACGGGGACTGGGTATATTTGGTAAACCTTAGAGACTCCTACTCCTTGTTACTATCCTAAACTGATCTTGTGTTTCAGTCTTTCTTAATCCCACACATACCTAGAGAATCCACAGGTGCTAAAACCCTGTTACAGAAGACAGCTCAGGCCATGCTGACAGACTATGGACTACATCCTGGATTGTGCTTAAAATGACTAATAGCAGCAGAGTTCAACAAATCTCCCAGTGGTAAGCAAGACAGTATTTCCTTCCTGGACCACTGATTCTGTAACTCTTCCCAGACATAAAGTTTTTAAAGCTTGCAAGCCCAGGAAAAGCAGGTAGCTGATACATCAGCAGAAAGCAGCAGTGATGGATAAGTCTTACACAGGTAGTATTTCCTCCATGGAACCCTCTGGAAATCATGCATTCTAATCTGTGGAATAAAAGGCCTGAGCTTCCTGCCACCCACAACTGCAACAAACTCTTAAGAAATCAATGCATCACTTTGCTTAGATATCCGCAGATGCCACTATTCAAAGTTTTGGTGTTCAAAGGAATCACTCTAGAGAGGTAGCAGTCTGGAAAGAAACATCACTATGCCAAAGCACCGGGCTTGCTAGTGACTTCTAAATCCTGTTATCGGATATTGTGAGGGTTCAACCGTGTATGTAGTTGTAAGAGAGCATTTAAAAACCCTCCTTAGGAGTGATGTACAAGAAGTCAGCAAGGCTTAACACTGAACAACAGGTGGTTCCATACTGTAAGTAAAAGACCCCAGCATAGATGTTCCAGTCAGTATAGTACTTTTAGAGTTAAAACTCGTCAAATCAAAATCAGGTTTGGTCCAGAAGCATGTAATATTTCAGTTTTGTGCTGTCCATGTTACCTCCCCAAGATCAGAAACTTCCTGCAACTTCTACAGCTGTTCCAGAAAGTAAAAAAAGGTTCTTTTTCTCTGTAAGATGCTGCAAATTGCAATGTGACAATGGTTCTTAGCACTAAAAAGAGCTGAATATTAGTCTATCCTATATTTAGAAAGTGGTGTGAAAAATATATATTTGTTATTCACACTTAACATCTTACTACAAGCACAGGTTTTACAACCAGAGGACCACAGTAGCAACAAATAACTCGTATTTGCGAAATGATTTTTCAAGCAACAAATATAAAGACGAAACACAAAAGTGTGAAGGTTTTATGCAACTAAGTACAAAAAATTATGAAGTACCCAACAGTTGTGTATGCTTGCTTTTCTGCTTGCCATTCCAGTGATTGATATTTTCAAGATTTAAAAATCTAATACTGTACAAATCTATGAAAATTTTCTTTAAAAGTTAAGATAGAAGATGCATAGCAGATAACCATCTGCAAGTACCACACACACAATTATGTATATGCTATACTCACTTTTCCTTGTCTGACTTGTAGATCTGTGCGATATCCGGTACTAAAGGATCATCTGGATTAGGATCACAAAGTAAGGAGCATATGGACAATAAAACTAAATAAAAGAGACACTAGATTAAACAAGTTAGTTTGCTTTATTTCTATAATCCTTTACTATATTCCACTACACTGAAGGAGGGTGGTAGAAGGGAGATTGGAAAGAGAATGTGTATTAGTATTAAGCTTTCACATAGCAGTTCTGCTCAGAAATGTTTATATAGCATCATTTTTCTAGGTCCTAAGTAAACAACACCTGATACTAGCATAGAGAATTTGCAACCCATGGACCTGTACCATCTGTAATTATCTCCCTCCCATGTTTTAACCTATGAATGTTAAACAAACTACAGACTACATAGTTACATATAAATGTTTGATCAAACTAAGCCCCTCCATCTACAATTATTCTTCTCCAGTTCTGTGCTGACAGCTATTCTCTCCTTCATATGAACATTTCACTTAATTTGATATAAGTGTGACTTCCATTTTGGCAAAACACTTCATCAGCATTATATGCAAGTATTCACTTTTAATTCCATATTCATTTCCTGGTATTGAACCAAGGCTGTTTGATTTTTTTCTAACATTTTCAGTCCATACTTTTCAGGAAATTTCTGTTTTTATACTCAGAACTAATATGAATACAAGAGTACACAGTTAAACAATTCTAAACGTGTTGCAAAAGGGAATTTGATGCTATCGTAAGAATCTGCTGTAGAATAGGATTTTTTTTTCCTTATGTCTTGTTACCAAAGAGCCTGGACTACCACCTACTTCAGCTGTAGCAAGTGCAACCACTTCATACTGACATATTTCATTTTATTATGTGCCAAATACACCAGTAGTATTAGAAAACTGGGTGAGAATACTCGGTCACACCAATCAGAGGTCCTGTCAGTATGCTGTAATCCTTTGATTCAGTAAAACAAGAACTACGAAGGAGAAACTTCCATGAGCCACTGAGCTAATTTCCAGTTATATGAAATATACAATGTGCAAGCATTTTAAAAGCACATCAAATCAGAACACATAAGACCAGCAGACCACTCTGCTTTATAACTGAAGGGAATGCTCAACAAGTAGACTCAGAGAAGTACTGAAGATCTAAAAACTTGAGAGTTTTCAGTTGTAAATGCCAGCTGCTAAACACGATATAAGTGCCAAGTTTCACTTGCTAAATACCTTCTAAACAACTAGAAACAAGACAATTTTTGCTCAGCAAAAAAACCAACCAATTTCTGTAGAAAGTTGATACCATCTACACACAAGAGTAATTCATGTCTTCAGCAACTACTTCAGGAAACAGTATTAAACTTAGATTTTATTTAGTTTGTGAGATTACTGCATGGGGTCGTTGTGCATGAGCAGAAGTTGCTTTTCCAAGGAGGTATAGCAATTGCACCTGTACAGAGCAATTTCCATTGGACAAAGACTAACAATTTTTAACTTGCTTGTACACCAAATGCATCGACACTGTTCTGAAAAAAGACATGTGGTTTAGAGAGCTCTCAAGAACATAAGCAAGATGTGATACTGTTCAATCTTGAGTCACATGAGAACCTTCTGTAATATGACTAACAGCGTGCCTAAGCATTTTGAAGATGGGTGAGAAAAAACAATGATAGCACTCATTTTAAGCAGTTTTTGAAGTGACACAAAGTGCCTACAACAAAAGAACTGCTTGATTGTAACCCTAATATTCAAAAAAATCTACACTGTTCAATGTCAGAAAATTTAACTACAGGACTAGAATATGTGAATCAATCTTTTACTGATACTTTTGAAAGCAGCTACATTTAAAATATTCATCTTGCAGAGGAATGCAAACCAGAACAATTTATCTCACTTTAAAATAAATTGTAATTAAGACCGTAGCCCACACAAGGATGCTCAGGCAACCCAAAGAGCCATCAATAAGCAATCAGGTAAGCCCACACATGTCAGTATCAGGGTTTTCCATTTACATCCAGATTAATTTGATTTTGAAGCTCTGCTCACCAGTTTCTCCTCAGTTCTGCATGCACAGTCAGCTACAATACAGAAGTTGCATTTCAAGCTAATTGGACATTTATTATCTTACCCAGCTCGTTTTAGAACATTTATTTGCCATGCACGTAATATTTTATGTAATGTGAGGCTCCAAATAAACTGTGCAAGATTTTGGATCACAACAAGAATTCCAATGGAATTTGACATTTCTGTAATGTGCAGGATATATGCACTGCCACCTTCAGTGCCATAATACACAAAAAAGCACCAAGGCAGTGTATGCCATTTCATAAATACATTAGCAAATCTGTGAGTTTACCTTTAGATACAGTCAGAGCTGGTGACCATTGTGATCTCAGGATATCAAGACAAATACTTCCATTACTGTTTATGTTTGGGTGGTATATTTTTGTTGTAAAAGCAATCTGGAATAAAAAACAAATAAAAACCAAGTAACATAAAATTATGTTTATTATGTTTGGAATCCTTAACTTAAAGGATTAATCCTTAATCCTTTCAGGTCCAGCCATACTAGATCTGCCAACGCAATTTATTGTACACTCTTGTCTGTTCATCCACTATGAACATGTATCCTATTGCTGGCCTCTGTGGTTTTAACTTCCAAAATTAAGCGTCAAAGAACTAAGACACAGAAACAAAGCTTTAACCAAAAAAATTTGCGTAAGTTTTATAGAAAGGACTTACCTTTGGTGGTTTGAAAGGATAGTCTGTTGGAAAGTGTACTGTGAGAAAAAATACTCCCCCTTGATATGCACTATCAGGCTGGGGAAAAAAACAAAACAAACAAAACGCATTAATATATTGCAGTTATTTTGGAGCTTCCCTTCTGAACACAGATAACCTCCCAAAGCTGTGAGTATCTTAGAAAATCCATTTTCTCCCCAGTACACAGCCCATGCTATGGGCCATGCCCACTATGGGCTGTGTACTGGGAAGGCACAGCGGGAAGCAAAACCTCCCACTGGCCTGCAGATCTACAGTAGAGCCAACCAGGGCTACTACTGCAGTAGTGCAGCGCAGCTACTGAGTGCTGCCCTTCTTGGGGAAAGAAAGGGAGGGAGCAGTGTTTGTCTGGTGGAGCTACAAAGCTGTTGATCCACCAGCTCCACCACACCAAGGGGAACACAAAACCCAGAGCAGGTCTTCCAAATCCTGTCTCCGTGCAACACCACAGCTGCTCTGATCCTCCTCCATCCTTAAGCTACAAATATACTTACCTTAAGAAGTGGTTTCTCTTTGCAGATGCAAAGAGTAGGATTTTCCAACATAATTCAGTTGATCATGATGACATCAGGGAGTTTTAAAACACACAACATCTTTGTGACCTGTACAAATCTGTGAACATGCATTTTGTTAGAGAACATGTGCACAGGTTTACGTCCAGGTTGCACATAGTTAATAGATAGAAATAACTTTGTTGCAGTCATCTGTTGAAGAAATCTTTCATTTTTATTAACTAGAAAAGTGAGCGGAAAAGTCTCAGTGCTAAATGATAGAAAGCAGTGCTGCCATTTCTGATTAGGAGAAGAAAAGCCTTCTCATTACTCGGTAAGTTTAAAACAGCAACATTGGAACTCAATCTCAGCAAAGCTGCTGAAGATCAAGTTTTTGGGTTTTCTTATGGAAGCAAAGGCAGACTGTTTTTTACATAAAATGTTTACCTTGGAAATGAGCAAAAATTACAGTCTTAGAAATTAATAAGAGGTAAAGTCACAAATGGTCCACCAGGACATGTCGTCTTGCACACTCAAAATGCAGACAGTGTTGCAATGTAAGGCAGGTTATATATAGTATTGCTAAGAAGTCAGCATTAGATAACATCAGAAGAGACTGCCGCTGTACTTCCAATTACATTTGAAAGGACTGCTTGCATGCATACTAAATGATTTGTCAAAGTTAAAATAAGCTGAGGATGAGAAGTTCAGTGTCAGAGAGCACGCAAAGTCACACTGTTTTATGAGTAAGGTATATAAAATGAATTGATGATGCCCGTAGACAGAAGAGGTTACCCTACTTCCACACATAGGAAGTGAATTCTGAAGGCAAGCTTTAGTCTTATGCTTCCCTCAGGCCACAGGAAACATACAGGACGTGCATCCTGATGTTATCAATATCCTGATGGTGTTCTTTTCTTGTATCTCAGCAGAAATGGCTGAGAAAGGTTGGCAAGAGATGTTCATTCTTATCCTTAACTAGAGAAATCTGAGGAAATCGAAGCAAAGAGAAGGGTATTTTCCACTACAGAATATGAAAGGTGAACTGCAAGCTGGAAGAAAAAATGGAATTTAAAGTTGGGATTTACATTGCTAATATTTCCCTTACTCAGGTTATCAGAGTCATTCAGGACAGAGACATTATTGGTGGCAATCAGCATGTAAGCTTTTGTTAACTCTTAACTTATTTGCTGTTTTGCCATTCCCTTTAAGCAGCACAGAAGGGCAAGGGTTAGAATGACTTTTGTCATGTGAAAGAACACTTGTTAAAGAAAAATGGCAAAAGCATTAGTATCCTACAGAAAAACTTGCCACAATCACTTCAGTTGCTGCTGGGCCATTGACAAGTTTGACAACAGAGTCCAGCACTGGCAATTCAGGAACTGATCTTTCACTGTGTCAGAGCAGCTGTGCTGCAAATGCAGAAATAGTCTGAAAGCAGACTCAATTCCACTTTTCTCCACCATGTGATACTGCATCTTAATGGATTAAGTATTGTCTCAAAATTTCAGCTTGCACAGTGATTCAGCTGACCATCTGA
This sequence comes from Elanus axillaris, assembly GCA_026212715.1. Classification (NCBI taxonomy): domain Eukaryota; kingdom Metazoa; phylum Chordata; class Aves; order Accipitriformes; family Accipitridae; genus Elanus; species Elanus axillaris. The sequence continues at coordinate 489,301 of JANZLQ010000056.1, read as the reverse complement.
ACCAGAAACTCTTCTTTCCAAATTAATAAGTCCAAAAGGAAAACACTAGGAATACAAACTCCTTACCATTATATTAATAAACACCCCTTCCCTCGGGTCATGTTATTCTTTTTGCTAAAACCCTTTTCAGTTTCCCTTTAAAACATTCGGTTCTTAAGCTTTATTGTCCTTATGTCATTTCCTTGACAAGAGTCATAAATGGAGTCTTTAGAGATCTCCCTCAACCCAAGGAAAGCAGGCCTTTCTCACAAAGAAACCAAAAGTACCCACAACTGCTGGCCTACAGTTCGCAAAAGCCACCTGTTTTGCCAAAGCCACATTACAGCCATCAAATAGGCTCTATCTAAAAGCTCCCAAATCACCCTGTGCAAACTCCACTCTTGTTTACAGTTACCAACTTTAACACTGGATTACACCCACTCCCTCCTTTCAGATGGATGAATCTTCCAGAACTGATCATCTTTGAAAAGCAAGCAAGCTTTTCACTTTGCAGCCCACATCACCAATTCAAACATTGCAATTGACTGATTAAGCACCCCTAACTTCATGAAGGGGGATGTTCGAATAGTTACAGAAAGAAACTAGTACCAGACTACTAAGAACAACAATACCACCCTAAATCTTTAATCTATACACAGCACAGCCGAATTTGACTGCCATGGTTACAGAAACCCAAATGAATCCCTCTGTAACAAAAAGGGAAACAAGGTCTACTTTCTAATGGGCATGAATTATATACTTACAGGTCCCATAATTGTTGCTTGCCAGTGAAACACTGAAAGTAAAAAAGATGCAACAATTAAAAGATTTTCTGAGCTTTTTCATAACTGGAAGCTGTGACAATGTATTACGAAGAGCTTACAGTCATCTCCAACAGGTCCGGCAGAACAGTGGGCCGGTGGGTCTCGCTGCAGATCACTTAGTTCCTGTAAGAAACACACAAATATTTGAAAGACCTCTACATGAAAATACACACCACTCAGCAGCATCACTTCAAAAGTAAGAACATGAACAGATTTTATTAAATAGACCTGTGAGATTTTTTAAAGAAATCAATACCTGAAATGCCAATTGATACTGAAAGGGTTTTTTTGGCCAGATAAGTCTGCAGCTAAAGACAACATTGTGCTATACATTAATATCTGAAAGTATTTAAGAGTTATAGCCAAGTTCATAATAAGATGGACATACTGAAGTAGACAGAAAAAAAGAAATTAAATGAAGGGTTTCTTGATTTGTCTGTAAACTCACTGCTTAATTTAGAAATTTATATGCTAATCTGACTGTTCCTTTAGCTTTTGATTTTACAAAAGCTTCTTGTATTGGCCTCATCTAGGCACACTAGGTGAGTTAAACTAGCTTATAAAATGCTTGCCGTCTGCCTAGAGATGATACATGAACATAAAGTTTTCTAAGTAAACTAGAAAATAAAGGGAAAAAGATTAGCTCTCCACCCTATTTAACATACCTTGATTTAATTCCCTGCATGCTTTGTTTCAAAATGACTACTGAAAAACTCCCAAGAAGTTGAAATTTAGGAGAGGCATTCAGAGAAACTTTTGCAAGTCAACTGATTTATTTCTCTTGCAGAAATCCACACAGTCCCAAATAATTTAAAATTATTATTCAATTATTCAAAACCCGCTCAGCTTTTAATCTAATTTATGATCACTATATCAAATGCAAAACAAGGCAGGCATTAATGTTGGTTCATTTTCCTTGTTTAATTCAAAATACTACTTTTGGTTTCTGAAATTTTACTATATTAATAACAACTTTTTCCAATTCTAAGCTGATAGGAACTGTGCTGCAGTAACTTTAACAATTATGTGTAAATACTTCCACTGAAATAAGCTAAAAGATACATGCTAAACCACTGTTCTTAAGTCATTCCATTACTCAAAACACACATTTAAGTCAACAATAAACATAAGCAGGTCTGCAAATATCTCCTTTAGTTTAGCTTAAGGAATAACAGTAGAAACACTTCTACTAAAAAATCATTAGTCAAGACAACTACTTCCAAAATCAAGGTTTATATTGGAACTAAGTTTAACTCAGGTGTAGAATTTGTGTACGTAGTGTGATCAGACCTTATGTACAGTTTGAAGGGTTTAAACTCCACACTTCTTAACTTCTGTGATATATTTATCCATTTATGACATCCAGTAAACATTTCAACTCACACACTACTTTCTTAAAGGAACCCAATTTACCATGCATGTGACACCTAAATTCAGGCACACTTCTTACAGGTCCACTCTTGGCCCTTAATCAAAGAAAGGCACTGCAACATATCTTTGTCCAGTTAATAGAGTAGTAACGTTACTACTTGCTCTGAAGTCGTTTCTTACAGTCCTTGTGATTTAAAACAAGAGAGACAGTTCTTTCATATAGTGAAATAGCTCAGGTTGCCAACTAGTGTTACCTGTCTGCCCTTAACTTTATTCTGTTGGTGGAATTGTGTACTGGTCCAGAAACAACACTCTGGACTAGACTTTGACTAATAATGGCAATAGCAAAACACTTTAAAAGTACAGTTCCCTTTTTAATCGAAGGATTCAAATTTCAGAGAACTAGTAGTAATCCATGCAAAGGCAAGTCACTGCCAGTACACGAAGGGAGTCAACAAGTCTCAAGTTTCCAGGAGTCACGGGAGTTGTAACAAGCATTACCAGCAGCAGAGCTGTTACAGCCACTGTCTACTCTAATTTGCAACTCGAGATCTAACCCAACAGGAAAAGATTAGGCCTTATACAGACACTTAAAAAAAGCCAGCCAGATGACACTTAGCCAAAACAGAGAATTCAAAATCTAAAAATCAAGCATTTTATAGCAGTCATTGCTGACTACTAAATTAAAGGCAATGATGGGAAAAACAAGTAGCTTAAACTCTTCAGAAGGTCTCTAAAATACATGCAAGCATTCCCATACGAATACGCAAACTGCTAGGCAAGCACTTGATTTTGGAGTCGCAAGTCTATAACACCACCCTCATTTGCTAGATGCTTTCCTCAATATCTTTACATACCCCAAAACCACACAAATTGGTTTTCTTTTGTATGTACACATGTACTTCAGAATTGCCAAGAACTGGGGAAGGCTCCTTAGGTATATACTTTTAATTTGTTTAGGCTAAAGGCACTGAAATTTGTCCATGATAAAGAACTCCATGTTTCCACTCATATCTTGATGAGACCCAGAACCACCAACTCTTGTTATTAATAGTTCCCTAGTAGTGATGAAGAAAAAGCTCTCTTCAACTGACTTCACTGAATGAGAGCAATGTTCACGGATACATTCAGAGAGCTTCTGCAGCTAGGAAACAAAGCCGGATCAAACTTCAAAATTGTAATAGAGCAAATTCAAGCCATATTTTCCAACGGTAAGAAATAAAGTACTGAAGCTAATGTGGTTTAAAAATACAAATGATAATGTGAACAAACTTTGTAAATTGACAGCATTTACAGTTTGAGCCTTTACATACAGAAGCTCAGATCAAGCAGCAATAAAAACAAAGAACTATTCAACTTCATATTTTTAATTGTGCTGTTCAAGCTTCATATTCAAAGCAAAACCATCTGGAGAGCTGTAGGATTTAGGCTTCAAGCTTTCCTACATCTCTTGAAATAATGCAAGGAGATAGTCAGAATGTCCCTGAGTCAGACTGACTTCCCAGTGTCCAGAACCAAACACTGTAGAACAGTTGTGATGATTCTCTAGAGTAAGTACGTGTGTAAATAAACTGCTTCATGAATTTACATATTCACAAAAGAATGAGAAGTTGAATACAAGAATTCTCTACACAAAGCAGCAAAGATGCTATTCACAAGAAGCCCAAAACCTTGCTTTGTCAAGGGACAAGGCTGAAGAGTTACAGAGCACAATGTGCTGAAACCTCAACAAGAAGTGCAAGTGAACTGTATGTAAGGCATTATGCAGTCAACACTAAAGACTTCCTGTAATTTTAAGTTAATTAGTTCCAGCAGCTTTTTCAATGTTTTATGGATTGTCACCATGTAGCTGCAAGATGCAGGTCTGGTTACTTCAAGGCCTTGTCTATACCACTATTTTTAGTCACTGGTATAGAAAATGCTGGTGCAAGACTTCGATGTATGTAGGCTAACAAACAGGATCTTTAATTCAAAGCAGTGCAGATTCAGTTTCTAAAGCATACACCGGTGGAACATCTTTTATGAGAATACACAAAACCAAAATTTTGTCTAGAAGAGATGCAAATGTAAGTATCCAGTTATTTTAAACACTGGTGAATGTCACAGCAGAAAAGCATCTATCAAGCTCCAACAAATGCCACACCACCGCAGTACAGCCAGGATAAAACTGCACAGTGAAAACAACTAAGCTGAGGACAGTGGTAGGAATAATCTTCTAATCCTCTCAAACATAGAAAATATTAGAGAGTAGAATAGGATACTGTTAATTCTATGCCTCTAACTGGTTGCAATGAATGGGTGCTACAGCAAAGTATTTCCCCTGTTTGTTAACTACTGAACAGCAGCTGAGGACAAAGGTAAGCAGGATCCATGACCAGATGTAGCTAATAAAGGAATAATAGCACAATGCTACAAATGCTAAGGAACAATTACTGGAGATGGACACAGCAAAGCCTCCAAATTATCACCTTTCGTTGCACCACATGCTATAGAATAGCTCTGCAGGCAGCATGAAGCAAAAATTTAAAAATCAAGTTTAACAGATGTAAAACACACACTACGGTAAGCTATAAATGCTAGAAATACTTCTGAATATTTCAGTACTAGTGCAGACTAGTACTCATTCTCAAAGTATAATACAGGATGTATTTCATAAAAGTATAAAGTTGGTGAAGACTGGAAAGCCAGTTTAACACTTACATGCTTCATTAGCAGTCAGGCTTCTCTCCTGAAAAGCTACTGGAACAAGACTGAAGAGGATACTTTGACAACAAGGAGATAAATATTCTCAGCACAGTACTCAGGGACCCTCAATGGCTATGAGCATGAGTAGTAATAAAAAAAAGCCCTAAAAATGTGTCATCTTTTTCAGTTAAAAAAAAAAGTCAGAAATGCAGACTATCAGAAGATCAAAATAAACCACAGGCAGCATCACTAAAAGCTATTTTAATTCTCTAAGCGACACAAAACTGCAATCACAGCCCTTTTCCACAATGTTATTTAGAATACAAGTTTTTATATTTGCCAGCTATGTTCTTCATTTCTTGCCCAAAATGCACTGTAGACCACAGACTCACTTCCTACCAACTCCAAGCATACACTGCTGCTATTATATTAATGCTGTTTGGAACCATCTGTCAAAAAAACCCCCAGTGGTTATACTTAGACTAACTAGTTAAAGGATTCTCTGTTCTTCATAAATTTGGTAAATGTAAAGCAAATATTTATCATAACATTTCTCTACGTAAAGGTAAGTCTTAGAAATAAAGGATATATTCTATTTTTATACATTGTTTTAATGAAAAAAATATTGTTGTGATATCACAGCTGATGTTCTGAAAGCTAATTAAAACATTTTATATTACAGATTCACAAAAGAAGTTTCCTCAGTATGTTTATTACCATCCAAAGACAGCATGTGACTCAACAGTTTAAACTCTAAACCTAAACTACAAATACTGATAAAACTTTATTTACTTGAGTCGATTTACAGTTACAAGTTATTTTCAATATAAATATTCAAATCCATATGCTCTGTTAGGCTATGCATATATGAAACACATACCGAAACAAACAGACATTTAGTTCATTGACATATCTAAATGTTTGAATGCCTCTATTCTTACTGAATTGCAGAAGAAAAACAATCAAGCACTATGTACAAACAAGATAAAAAACAACAGCTATTTTCCTCTTTAACTGGTTTCAAAATCTCTTCTGCACTCTCTTCTAAGTCCAATTTTTTTATGCCTATAACAAAAGTAAATACCAGTTTTGTACTTCAAAACAGCCTGAGCCATTAACAAGGACATCATCAACCCCCCATTAACACTACAGGAGCACCCAGAAGTACAGGATTTATGATGAAAACAATCTCCTCAACTGCAATACTGAACTGACAGGACAGCAAGCTCACAATTAGATATGTAAAAAAAGAATTCAGAACAGGAACCTCAGAAAAATGGTTCTGCATAGGACATGTGGACAGAACTGACCTATGCACTAACCTGCATAACCTGACAGCCTGAATTTTTTCTACTTTGCAGAAAAGCCGTGGTGTCTCAGTTTCCAGAGGTGGTAACAATAGTCTTCTTTGCACAATATCCCTTCCCAACTAAAACCTACACTGTTGGTTTTGTTTTCATAATCTGCAACATCTGGAATTTACAATGCCCATAAAACCACATGCTATTCTTTCATTGGTGTGTCACAGACTACAGAGCAGCAGCTCCGGCCCAAGGAACATCTATCTATTCTACATCACACACAGAGCGCAGCCTGAAGTTTTTGACAGCGCAGGAACCTAGTGCCTCTGATGTAATGGCAAAGCAAAGCACTGACAAGGTAAACTAACACAGGCTCCTCAGTTTAAGATGAATAAGAATCCCCTGTCGTTCCGAGATTCTCTGAGGAACTTGGAGATGAATTTGTCATGGAGGCAGCACTCATGGCTGTGCTTGCACAGCAGGGCTTCATGTCCTCACTGCTCTTCCACTTACAGCACAAAGCTGAACATACTTTCATGCGCAGTGATCAGCCTGTTCATTGGTTATTCAGTTGCTCATTTTTTAAGGCAGCTCCCAAGTACAATACATCTTTCCATTACTATAGTCTCGAAGCCCGCACGCTGTGCTCCTTTGAGGAGTCCCTCAAGGCTGATCAACAAAAGACCGGATGCAATGACACAGATCACAATGGCAATACTACTTAGAAATTGGAGTCCCAACTGGTATGAGACAAAATATGCTTACAAACATTTCTACATATTAACGCTTTGCTTCCTTTGTAGGTGCTACCACCCTGAACATTGATAATTATCAAAATGATTGTGAACAAACACTCAAGCTTGCCACCAAAACCCCTTAGCTGTGTTGAAAGTAAAACTCTGAACCACCGAAGCTTAACTTCAGACAGTATGTCTAGACTGACAAGCTCCCATGTAATACCATTGTGTTTTCTGACAGTGCTTTGTTCTCCAAAGAGTTCCTCTAAGCACTTTGTGAAACTATGAAGTCCTTACAGCATTTCATCTACTCCAGATTTTAGCCTATCCTACCCTTGAGACACAACATATCTATCAACCTTTACAGCCAGTCTGAAATATCAAGGTAGATTGAATAAATATACCATCACACAAATACTTTTCATCTAGCATTAAAGTTCCCATTTCATAATTTTCAGGAAAGCTCTACACAGTGACATCAAGATAGTTTGTCTTTTTTAACTTCTCCCCTTCATTTTAACTTTCTATTTGAAACAATCCTATTTCCTTGCCACTTTCTTCTTCTACTGCTCCGGAGGCAGACACTCTGGCCAAATCCCTCTAGTAGTACTTTCTTCTTCCCCAGGAAAGGCAGTAGACAGTGATGAGGGTAGTTAATGAAAAAAAAAGAAAACTAGCAATAGTCATTTCTGCAGCAAAATAGAAGCAGGAGGTAACTAGTTCTGAATGTAATCTCAACTCTTCTGGTAGGTCCTTCCCCAGTATCTCTTCATGTTTCGGACAGAATTTTTTGCATAATCAGGAAATCTTACACTACCTTCAAATTAGCATCCTGGTAAGAATTTCTTCATTTTCGAAGAGCAGAAACAGAATCTATTAAGGCTAACAGGATGAAAGATACCGTTTCTTAAACGGTCTACCCATAATTTTACATCTATTGAACACAAAGTTTTTAAATGCCCCACTAAAGAAAACTGTGGGTTTCCAATACGTATGGAAGTCTCTAAAGCAGAAAATTGTGTGTTTCCAATACGTATGGAAGTCTCTAAAGCAGAAAAGTCACGCAGTGAATGCGATAGGAGAAAAATAGAAAGAACAATCCTATTCTAGCAGGACCTCATTTGGAAGGCCACAGACTACCACTCCATCTCAAAAATACCAGAAGACTACCAGACTTTCCACTTTGCCTGTTCACCTTAGCAGAATAAAACTGAACAAGAAGAAAGAGAAGGCATTCATAAGAATCTTTTGCTTATAAACACAAGAGTAAAGAAATGCTCCAGAAAAGGTGGGAAATTAAAAAGGCAACAAAAGGCAAATGATTCCCACAATATGTAGAAGCATGACAGAGTTATTGCTAGAGGAAATCACTGTAGTTATCTATTAATATTTGATATAACATTCAAATGCACCATTCACAACAAATACGTGATATGAAGAAACAAAAATCTCCCTTAATTGCACTATCTGTAAAGGCATAATGAGATTTGTAGCACGAGATGTGACTACTGACTTCTAGTAGAAATCCATCTAAATAATATTATATCTATTGCAGGGTATCCCAAATCTGCTCGCTGCAGGGTTAACTGGTCATTATAGAATTCTATTTCTGTCATACTAACATTTTCCAACAGCAAAAGGGAATCCAGAACAAGAAATTACAGCACAGTCACAGAACCAGGATAGCACAAACACCGACTAAACATGGTGCATCAACAGCCACAAAATACCACGTATTCTGTAACACGGCCAACGCGCTAACATTAACTCAACTTCTATGTTTACCATCCATAATGCTTTTTTTGTCTGTACCATACAGTGACCAATTAGGTCTTGCCAAACAAAAGGAATCTAGACGTTTGCTCCACCATTAAAACCTGGCCATTCACAAATACTATCCAAAAACTCTACAACTGGGGTACACTCAAAGGTCATGTCAAGTACTGGCTGACAGCACTTCCTAATGTGGAAAAAAAAACTTACGAACAGAGCGGACCAAGCTGTGTCATAACAGGAGCGCAGTATTTTGGCAACAGATGTTTTACTTACACCTCTACTAAAGATAACCCGTTAACACCAAGTCGCCTTTCACCCAGTACTTCACAATCACACGCTCGGGAAATATCGCAGGTGTTTTATTAACGACAGTTTAAAGCACTTACTCGCGGTGGAGGGGAGGGGGAGGGGAGGGGGCCTTCAAGAAGGTGACGACTCCCGACACCGTAAGGAGACCGACAACAGCCACCCTTTCTCCACCTCACGACCAGAACCGCCGCGCCCCGCACCGGCCTGGGCCCCTCCCGCCCCTCTCAGGCGACCCCGCTGAGCCGCGGCCCGGCCCGACGGCACCCCCGAGGAACGGAAGGGCACCCCCCCCCCCCGGCCCCATCCCCGCGGCTCAGCCCCACTCACTTTCTGTATCCGCTTCAGCGCCATGGGAGAGCGGGGCGGGCGGCGGCGAGGGGGCGCCCTGGAGCGGCTGCCCCTGGAAGGGGTGTCGGCCCCGGCGGGGCCGCGGGTCAGCGCTCAGCCCGGGCCGGGGGTGGGTGTCTGCGCTGAGAAGAGCCCCTGCCTGAGCGCCGTCCCTCCTGCGGGAAGGGGGTGGCGGGAGCGGTGCCTGCGCAGGGCAGGTCTCCGAGAGCTGGGGCGAATTCACCGAACCTCGGGTGTCGGAAAGGATTGGGGAAGGAGGGGTGGGAGTTACTGTGCTTCGTCTGTGGGGCTGGTGGTGTGCTTTTTCTTCGGAAATGGGGGGAAAAATCCCAACCTGTGTCTTTCAGTCTCTTCTTCTTCTTTGAATGTAGAGTGCTGTTGGACACAGAAAAAGGATATTCTACTGGACTTTTTCGAAAAGGGAGACGATCTAGAGCCGTAAGGCAGACTAACAGGGAAATCCAAAGAGTTTGAAAGTTTGGCTGGGGAGGAGAGTGGAGAGGATTATGGGAAGGAGCAAGGGAAAGAGCATTGTAAAACGAAACAGGAGAGCTGCTCATGCATGAGTAGAGGGAGGAACAGAGAATGAGTTCGCAAGTATGGGTTACAGTAGGAAAGTGAGATGATTACAGTTACTGTTAGAGAAACCAAACATTTCATGCAAGCCAGGAGCTGCTTGCACTAGAAGAGGGTACGGATTTATGAGTCAATACTGAGAAATACTGTTGGAGAAATTCTTGTGAGAAATTCTGTACAGTTTGCGCATGAAATAGAATGAAAGATGCGTGAGGAAGGACTATACCTGGAGAGGGACAGAAGAGGGAAATAGGTCTGAGATTGTAGAGCAGGGATACTCTCTGTGAGCCTAAAAGACAATGGCCTTTGAACACCTACATCGTGCCTGGGAGAGCCAATGGAAGGAGAAATCTGGGAGCAGTTCAGGGACAGGTCTCTGCCTATGCGAGATGCATCTGACTGGGCATATCTCTCTCTCAGTGTTCACCTCAGTATAATTTGCTGGCTTGTTTTTTTTTCTGGTAGCCACTAATTTGTGTTAGACAGCAGCCCCACTACGCGTGCAGCTCCACTAGTTGCAAAGCCCACATGATTATCTCAGGCCAGAGTCTTATTTAAACTATTAAAAAGCTATGGAAAGCTTAACTGTTGAAGAAGGAAGCAGATGTGGAAAAAGGCAAAGGTTCAGGAAGATTAGGCACATGAAGCAGGGTAAAAGAAACAAATTTGAGGGAAGTAGAATAAACTCATTACAGAAAAGGGAAAACACAGAGAGTGAAATACAGAAAGACTTTACACAGAATAGGAAAAAAAGAGATTAAAAGATACGCTGAGTAGAGGACATGCAGGAAAGAAATAAGAAACAGGGATTTTATGCAATCCTTATATCCAAGGGTAGGGTGCTTGTTAGAAATAGGGTATTTCATTAGAAATCTTTAAGGAAATCACATGTTCCACCTCCAGATATATTGTCTTTTTTGTTTAAAAAGTATCCCAGATGTAGCTTTCACCTCCGTTCTTAACTGACATTTTCCATTTTCACCATGTGCTTATTCTTTTTTTATCTCTTCTTCAAGGTTGTTCCAGCAGATATCACTAAATAATAGCACATACCACACATTTTAGATCCACTTTGGATTTCTTTGTTGATACCTATCAAGTGTATGGCTGAAGAAAGTACTAGAATATCACTAACTTATTTCCTCTGTTCCCTGAACTTTTTTATTATTATTAGTGGTTACATAAATTCAGGGACTCTTTGTATTCAGTACTCCAAGTTTCTAGGTCCACTGCGCAAAAAGTTTACCCTTTTGTTCTTATTCTCCCCATAGCTCTGGGTGGCAACAATGATCCTGAAAAATAGCCTCTTTAAACCCTTAACTGAAAACATAATAGCAAACAAACTAAAGAATCCCTCTATTTGCTCAAGGACAGTCTGTCAATGCAGGTACTCTACAGAATCGGTATAGAGTACTTCCTTTGTATATTTAGAAGAGTTGATTCTAATCTTTCCCCTCAAAATAAGAATTTAGTGAGGCCGCTTCTTCAGGTGCTTTTTATCTTTGTGTGTTATGTACTTCAACAGTGAATTGGTCTAATGTGTCATTTATTTGCACTGAGACAACTGCATTTTTCTTACGATGCTATTAGTTAAAACTACCAGCACAAACTCTCCAGTTCTCTGATAGGAACAGTTCTATTAATTATAAATATAGACTATTCTTTAGATATGCAGAGTTCAAACTTCTCAAAATCCCTGTGGGAAAAAAAGACGCTGGTGCTTTAAGTGGCAACTTTTCTGTTGCATTGTTTTGTTCTGCTAAATATGAATGTTGTTTTCAAGCTTTTGAAAATTTTCATATGGATAGTGTTCGATATTAAAATACTCTGTTCTGAGTGTATTCAAACAACTAGCCTTGTTTTATGAAAAGATCCAGTTTAACAAAGTATTCAAGCACACGCTGTCGACTTCAATGAGATTAGAAACATAGAAGCATATTTAGTTTTTAATCGCAAGCTTTGATAAAATATTCCCTAATTGTTTTAAGTGTTTTAATTCACTATTGTTTTAATTACCATCTTTTTATTCTTTCCATATCACTACTGGTAGACTTACCTGCTATTATACAAAGCTGAACACATGGCTACATCCAATCTTTAGAAGATCTTTATGGTATCTCTTCTGGTAGATGCAGTAAATTGAAAGGTGAAACTTGTCTGAACATCCATTTTAAAAATGGAATCCATAGAATGTAACTGTGGTATGAATCTGTCTCCAATATTAATGTTGTCCATTTATCTATGCCTCATAAACCTGGATAACAACATCATAAAATATTGTTCATCATTCAAAATATGATAGCTGCCATGTGTATACCATATGCATACAAAGCTAAGTGGTATAATTTACTTTCAGTAGTATTGGAGGTTAATTGAAGACTATTCTTTACAAATGAAAAACACTTGTATGTTAAAATAAATATGTTAATGTCAGTCTCTCCATAACCAGCAGGCTGTATAGCTACCCTTTCTCTGGTCCAACCAGTATTTGGGTATATTTGAAAGTAAACACTGGTATTTATGAGCTTGAGAGATGCCCAGGAGTAGCCTCGGACTCAAAAATGCTGTAAGGTTACTGTAAGGTGATGATCCTAATGTGGATCATAACAGTAGATTACCTTTTTTTGTCCCCAAAATGGGGATACTTGAAAAACTGTGATTTGCACTCAGCAAAAGATAAGCATAGGTCAATTTTATAGAGTAGCTCACTTTAACAACACACAGTTTATACAACTGAGTGGAAGATCATGCAGCTACTCAACTGTTCATACAGAGAAACCAACATGCAGATACGGATTGAAGGATTACTGAATGTACTTTTTGGTGTGACAGAGTCCTTGTGGAATATTAAGACAAACTAATCGTAGTGCTAGTCGTGAGAAGTTGTTATTGTCATTTTAGTCTGCTCAATCCTGGAACATGTTACGGTTCAATATGTTTAAATAGTCATTCTGTTAGAAGGCTGCTGACAAATTTGAAAGGTTTCTGAAAAGAGCTACAAGAACATTACTGTCTGGAATACTTTTCTAACTTTAATCTTAAGTGGTTTAGTTTGTAAAAAACCAGGAAGTTTTAGAGGTATCTTTAGACACCTTCATGATGGAAAAAAGATTGTGAAGTGAAGGTAATTTTTTTAATAAGTAGAGGCTGTAAATTAGCAAGACAGGAAGCTGATAAAAATTAATTCAAAACAGAAAAAAAATTCCTACTTTAAAGCAATTAAAAGATTAAAACAACTAAAGAGGGAGCCGAACTGATCACCGTTTAAAGTCTTTGAATATAGATCAGCTTTATGTTCTGGGTTTGATCCAGAAGCTGCTGGGTAAAATTTGATGAGCCTTGAGATTGAGAAGTTCAAAACAACGATAGCTCCAGTGTTAAAACATAAATCTATAAACCCACAGTGCTTTGTCATGATATATTCAGCTACAAAGTTAGAGTTATTTACTTTCTTAGAAAAGCAATAAATTGGCCTTACAAACATTAGATTGGCTTCCAAGCTGATAGAGTTGAAAACCACATATATCATAATGGTAAGCAATAAAGATCTCGCGTATGTAGTCCTTACCACACTTGTACTGACCGTTTGAACGTTCCAGCATTTTAAGAGGGTGTTGTGATGGGATATGACATCACTGTAGTTTTAGATTTTAGTTTTACTGAGACATGTTTGATTATGTTAATTAATCTGGCTTTCTCAGTACACAGGATTCCCCAGGATGTAATTCATTCAAGTGTGAAACCCCAGAGGCTTTGACCTATTACTAAACACAAAACTACAAATAGAATAGATGTTTTTTGATAAACACAATCCTAAAATAGAAAGGCCAACTTTAATAATATGGGAGTAAAGTCACTAAAAAGAAAAATGTAGTTCAGTATACCTGAATAAGCAACAAATGGCTGAGCAACTTATTTCAGTCTCTGAAAATAAGTGGGGAGTCTGTATAACAGCATTTGCCAGTTTTCTTTGTAAGAAATATATGTGCTCACCACAAGGCTGCAACATAACATTCTTCAAAATGTATTACCTCAAAAGCAAGTCTTGGGGTAACTAAAATAAATAGACTTTTTAGTCTGGTTTGCTTAACTGGTGGCTGTTGCATTTAATTTCTGGATGTATGCAAAGGAATTGTTTCTAATTCATGGTAAATGACATTATCAGCCTTTTAGCAAACATATGAGATATGACCAACAGATTGCACGTATTTTTCTTCAGATAATTTTTCTTCTCAAGCACCTTCTATCTTAAGCCTTTCTTCTCCTAATTCAGATGGAGTTCCCCAGTTCCAGTGGCAACTGATGTTCTTCTATCCATCATGTTCTTTAGATCTGTGCTAAACTATATGAGAAGCTAATCTCTGGGGAGGTGGGTTATAGCAGTAGCAGAAATTAAAACGCCGGTAGGTGGTCTATATTTTACTCTCAGTGCTAGAGCTCATCCAATGTTAATGAGTGGTATATTGGAATATATCACGTGTACATATCAAAGGCATATGTAGCAGAATTTGGAAAATATATTGACAGAGAATAGATTGGAAACTTCAATGAGAAACCCCACAGCAACATAAATAACCATTATATTCATAAAAATAGCACCCTAAAATTGTCTAATATCTAAATATAAAATTGTCAAATATTAGTCATTATGTTTACAAAATGTGTGTGTATGTATTCACTTTATATGAAGACAACTAAGCAAGGATATAAATACACTGTAAATTTGTACTCCGTAAGTAGTAGTCATCACTGAAAAGAAGTACTGAGGTGTAGCTGATATGTTTATATTCACTATAGTGTCTTGATTGCCTTGGAGCAAAATTTGGTCTTTTCTTTATGTGCTTATAAACACAATTTCTGTCAAATAATGAGAGTCAATGGCAAGTTAGTATTTTCTCTATGTTTTACAAAAAAGAACAGAACAAACGGTCTCAAAAAGGGGCAGAAATGCCTCTGAACTGTTGTGCACAGAGTCCAATCAAAAGCAGAAAGATTTTCAAGCTAATTTCATACCCTGTTATTAGCTCCATTTATTAATCAAGGCTTCTATCCATTAAACACTGTGTAGCTCAAAGCAAGTGAGTTGTTCTGCTGGAGTCAGCGGCCCTGTGAATGTTTTGCTGGCTCAAGCCTCAAGGGAGACAGTTCCTGCTAGTTAGTGAGCGCTCCTCTTTTTTTAATTACTCCTTGTAATCATAGCAAAACAATGCTTAAATATCCAGAGTAACCTGCCATTTTACCAGTGTGAAAATTTAAGTGTCTTCCATTTGTTTCAGTGTTATTTTTTTTCTTTGCCCATGGGATAGTTTTGCATACAAAAAATTAACTTTGAGAAGCAAATTCTACCTGTATAAATTAACTCCCATGGATTTTGATGCTAGAAATATGATTGCTTGCATGTGTAAAACATAGTATGGGTTGAGACTGTTTTAATGATACAGCTGAAAATAGGTGGGTCTTGTAATGAGTGGAACTGCTGCAAGGACACCTCAGTGTTTTATATTTTAGGCTCTACTGATGTTTGTGCTTAGAAGCAGGGGTTTAGATACGACATTTTTGAAATCTGCTGGTGTTAGACTACCTTTGTTTCTATTGGAATATCTTACATTAACATACCCCCCCACACACCCCCCAACTTTCAAATAAGCACTTCTCAGTGCCCAAAAACAGATGCAGCAAAGTCATAGTGACAGCAGGTGTATGTGAAATGGAAGGAATCAAACCTGGGAGCCCGAATGAGAGAGTATACAGATTCTGCAGCATGTTCTGGAAGCTAACAAGCACAAATATGAATTTAGGGAGAGAGTGAATACTAAAGACATAGACCAAAGTGGAAAATCTCCCACTAACTGTTTTGTCTCTTGCTATGGTCTGTGTTCAGCTCCAATGTTTGCACTGACTGTACACACTATATCTAGCATAAGGACAGAGAAAGGACACAAATCTATTAAGAAGATTATGAGCTATATAAACTGTTAATAACTCTTTGAATCCCTGTATGACTTAAATAACTTGCAGGGGATCCTTTATAATGATCTGGGAAGCGATTCCAAAATGCAAGATCTGGGGTAGCTTAGTTTGGTAGCTGGTTGTTACTTTATAAACACTGCTCCTCGAAACTCGTTTCCAGAGCTGTGACTGAAAACCAAATATTTTTGTCCACTTTTTCCTCAGTAGCTCTTCTAGAACACATTTTGACTATTGACCTATTTCAGCTAATTAATTTGCTGGGAAAATGTGTTCTTTTCATTATAATTAGTTAAATAAAATTGGTTTTATACATATTACTTTTTATATGGAATGAGAGCTCGACAACATATTTTGACTTGTTTACAAGAGCTTGGACGACTGGATCATTTGCACTGAGGTGTAATTATCCATCTCTCTGACCTTCCCGCTTCAGCAGCCTACTTGAGAATCCTACACTTGGAAGCTCTTTCAAGAAATATAGCAAATGAACATTCTCTCTGAAACTAAATAGAACAAAGTGAAACCACCCCTCATTGTTCTCTACAGCAACTGACCTATTAGACATTTCCATTGGGGCAGAATATGAGTTATGATAATTTGGAAGAATAGACTTAGTATGTAAAGTGATAATTTGTGAGCAGAAGGTATTGCTGTAAGACACCCTAATGTACATTCCTGTTAGAGTAAGGGACTTAATACCTTAGGATTTTGGAAGATGTCTTCATGTGAGCAATCCTGCTGAGGTACATTGTGAACTATGTCTTCATTAAAAACGTTGATATGTTTTTACAATGGAACTTTGGACTATCAGTGAGAACTTCCTCAAGGGAAGGCGAATGCATCTCCCTCAGACTTGCTGCAGAATGAGTTTAGAGAAAAGAGCCTGAAAGAATAACAAGTCGAACTCAGGCTTAAGACCCGGTTTCGGCTTGAATGTTGTTTCTCAACCCTTGTAAGCCCAGCCCTTAATCTCGTAATTCATTAGATAGTGATAAACCATAAAATACCTCATCGCTCAAAAGATTTTGAATTTATTCATGTTCTAAGTCAGAGACAAGTACTTTCAGTTTACTGATCCTTGTTGATGTCTTACTTTTTATTGAGGTCAACTGGACTTTAAAATTCTAGTTTCTAGAAATGGCAACAGTTGTTCTTGATCTGAATCCATGGTTGTTAGGGGGAATGATTTAAAGCATCAAAGTCGATTGTGCATGGTATTTCAAAATTACATATATAATAGCAAGTGACTTCACATAAATCATTTTCATCATTGGTGTCAGGTCTTGAAGATAAAGGATTGTAGCAGTATTAGCAAAAGATTGAAAAGTTTTCATTACAAAACAAATGTTCTACGGTTAATAACTTTCCTTTTAGCAGTGACTTTAATATTGTCTTATAGTGGCATAGTTTACTGGTGGTATTTTTTATTATTATTATTTATTGTTGTTGTTGTTGTTAAACTATTAATTGCTAAATGTGGTCAATGCATTAAAAATTGGAAAAGTAACACTTGTCAACAATTAGTCACAGTTATGGTTATTCTATCTTATTTTTGCTTACTTTGTGTTTATCCTAGCTTCCACTTAACTGCTTTCAACACAGAGTGCTTTCAGGAGGCTTGGCTATGAATGGGAAACCACTACCTGGGCCAGAGAGGTGGACTGTTCTATAACATCTGCTGTCAAAACAGTTCGAGCAGCAATATACTGAAATAAGTGTTTGATACTGCTTGTGATTCTACTTGTCTCAGTGTAGTAATCTATAAAGACACTCGAGCCAGCCTGAAACAATTTGGCAATGCCAATAACCATGCTATGGCAGCACTCTGTCTTGGCCTAACTAGTCACGCTGGGAAAGTGGTGGGAAGGATATACACCTGCTTGCTTAGCACTAACTCCTCTACTCAGTGAGATCCTTTGTTTCTTCAGTGCAGTGGTATTTCTGTGTGTATTGTGAGGCTGAACATAGGTCTGCAAGTTGACTTCTGAGATGTTAGGTTTAGTCCACAATTATTTTGGGTAATCGCACCATGAAAAGTCATCCATGGTTTGACAAATGTAAGTTAGGTTGTAAAAATATCTAACTTTTTTTCTGCTGCTGCTTCTAGAGAGACAGTATCTCACTGCTTTGATGATTGGAATTTTTTTTCTAATTTCAAACCCTGGTGAGTTTAAATTCACATACAGTTTTCTATTTGATTCCTTGGGGTTTATGTTTGTGGGTTTTTTCAACAATATTATTCTTTTCCTTCCTTTGTTTTTACCTCAGGAAATGCATTTAGCAAATGAACCAAGCTCTTTCAGTCTCCTGAGTAGCTTTTCTCACCTTTTTTTCCACTTTGATTTTTCTCTTTCTCAAAAGTAAATTATGAGAATAAAATGCAATATTCTGTATAAGGTCAGTTCAGGACTTTATGGAATGGCACTAGTACTTCCCTAAAGAAATAACTTTTCCAATACATTGGGAAATACCTAGAGAATAGTCCGCACATATGTAGTATTCATTTGGAACCAAATCAAAGAAAATAAACAAAAATATCCCTGTTCATAGGTTTTGGACTTTCTTGTTCAATTTTATTTTAGATATCTTGCTTATCATGGTCCTTCATTTATGTTCTTCAGAGCTCATGAAATCTACTGGATTCATTGGCTTTTAAGTTAAAAAAATATCAATAACTTTATTACATTCTGAAATGTACTGTAGTGATCATGCCTGTAAATGACCATGCCTTAGGTCTACATGTGAAACTCTAAGGCTAGATTTCTTGGTGTGGTGTAGCTCTTCTGTTCAATTTGATGCCAGCTTTAGTGTCCATCTAAGTCCTCTACTGAGTTTCCGAATGGTAAAGCAAGGCAGTCAAGGCTCTCTTGTCTGTCCCTGCTCTACCTGCAGTCATGTCAAGACAAACATACCTAATGTGCAGAACTAGGAGACACATTCTTTCATTGCTTTAGCCACTAGTTGCTCTTCTGGTCTACTGAAAACATTAGCCCGAGCATGAGTAGATACACAGATGCTGCTGCAGTTTGATAAGGTTGACAGCTAAGCGAAAAGGGAGTCAACATGCAAAAAACATGGAGTCCATTTCTTTCAATGCATATTCAAAACTGCAGCAAGGGCAGCTCAGCTGCATAACAGCCTTCAACCCTTAGTGTAGTGTTCCTATTACTATAAGATTCATCAACTGACCTTAGTTTATTTGATGTATTTCAAATGACTGGCACTTCGGAGTAGGCAAGGAACAGTGTGATCCTGTAGACTCATGTCAGGGTCCTAAGTGCACTAGTAGGCACTAATGACCCTGACACAGCCTCATCTGGGGCCTCCAGCCACACTCAGCATCAGGAGAGACATAAGACTGCTATCAATTTTTCTGTTATTTCCACCCTTTACTTAATAAAGTCGTTAACCAGCTTTAAGTGTCGGTGCCTTTCTTACCAAGATCCCAAAAGAACCAGCACCTCCTCAATGCAGGACAACCCTGCATGTGGGCCCAGGAGCCCCATTCAAGCTCAAGAATGAGCGTTCGGTCCCCGCCTGAGCTATGTTGTAGGTGTGCCAGTCTCCTGATCTGTGTCTTGCTGCTCCAGCTGGACCTGTGTTGTAGCTTTTCCTTCAGTCCCCTCTTTGGCCCATCTCCTGCTGCCCCTTGACGGATCCCCCCTTGACCTGCTTCACCCCTTGCCATGCCTCGCACTGTCAATGGACCTTGTTATCGGCACGGGACTGTGCCCACCCTGTTTGGGTGCTGTGGGAGTGCACCCCATCAGAGGACTTGGCTTGCGCTGGCTGTGGACTTGGCCCCCGACTTGCCTTCCCTCCAGGGTCGGCCAGCCCTCACAGCTCCCTGATGCCTTGCTGTACATGTTGCTGGAAACCTGTAAGCTTCTAGGAAGATGAAAATCTCTGTGAAAGCGCATTGAAAAGTGGGTATGAAAAGCTTCTGTTCTCACATGGTAGTGCTTTACACCTACTTTGATCCTACAAAGGGCCTGGCTGTGAAGACTCAGCAACACTATATACAGCTCATTGTACCCATACCTATGCTTTGATGATTTAAAAAAATATGCTAGTGATGGCAGCTCTCAGAGAATATATTCTCCATTGGCTTATTTCTCTCATGTCAGCTTCAATGGTATAGATTCGTGTCTAGTTTTTCAAACTGGAAGTATTAAACAACTTGATATGCCTGACTGAATTAAATTCTGTTTTTAGTACTAACACATATTTATTAATGCAGAAATGCATAGTACAAAAAATGTGAGTTTATGTACATTATTCTTCTGATCTGAATGTTGATATGCTGTTCATACAGGCACCATACACAACCACAGTCTATTGATGGTGGATACTACGCTTTAAACTTTAATAAACATCATGTCAAAGTATATGCAAAATTTACAATGTTTTACAAAACATGTTTAAAATTCATAAACATCCTAAAGCAAAAACTGATTTGTCTCCTATAAAAGAAGCGTTTTGAGAAGAACTTCTGATGATAAAATACTGGAAAAAAACCCACTTCTGAGGGGAGAAAGTGTCTCCAGATTATTTCTTCCCAACCTCAGCCCCTACCATTCTGCTCTAATTCACACTCCAGATAGAGGTACTGCAACTACAGGCAGAATCAGACATTCAGCAGGTGAATTAAATTAAGCTCTTAACTAGGTAACAAAAAAAAAAAAAAACTTGACCCAGCTACTGCTCTTTTCTTTATATCAGGAAGAACAGAGCAGATATGCTTTTCTGATGTCATGACCCGCTGAAGTGGTACACTTACCCAGAAAGGTAATTAGTAGATGGTTTTATGGTTTTCTTAAGATTTTTTTTTTTTATGTTTTTTTTAATGAAATGTCTCCTGTTGCTGGGGTGCTATTTGTTCTTTGGGAGTATGGTTCTTTGAAGTTGCCTTAGGATGACGTAGCTTTCTTTGTATGTTTTGGTTTTGTCGTATGAGTATCTTTTGAGTACAGGGACCTGCTACACGTAGTAATGACTTTTAAGGTAGGGAAGCTTAATCCAGTTGATGGCTTGCTGTTTCTTTGTAACGTGCTTCTCTGAAAAATTCTAGGGATCCCTAGAAAACTTGAAAAATCCCATTGGATGCTAGGGGACTATTTCAGCTGTTTTATAGCTGTGTATTTCTTGAGTACGGGGAAGTTGGAGAAAGCTTCTGCTTTCCTGTAGTATTTTCTTTCTATTTCGGTTTTCAGTGTGGAGCTTATTGTGCAGAGGTAAAGAGGCAGTACTAAGGGGAGGGGAAGCTGTGCTGACAAGATTTAGCTGACTACTAGTATGAAAAAGGCACAGGTGATTATTCCCACACTGCTATTATTTCCCACTTGCTTGTTTCATTGTATTAATTCTCAAATTAATCTACCTCCTAACTTAAGGTTTTACTGTCTTATTCCTTATTTCATGTTTGCAGTATCTGTAATTCACATCTGTGAAAAGAATCATGCTTAATTCTCTGGTTTTGTTTTTTTTTTTGGTTTGGTGGCTTTTTTTCCCCCTGAAATGAATTCATGGTCTTTGGTTTTTCTCTTATGGAATGCTCTTGGCTTAAGCATTTCCAGGTAGTGCTGTTCAACAATGAAATAAAGATATGGTGAGAGGAAGTACATAATGAAAAGGGTTTGTAATGTGACTGTTAGTTGGTGTTAGTACAGCAATTTCTAAGCCAGCGTTGGTTTTGAGCCTATATTTTGAAATTACATCTAGGAGTTGTTTGGCATTGCCTTCCTTTCTGGTTTTACCCTAAATGAAGACTGTTTAGATGACTCCACTTCCAATCTGAGTGCAAATAATAGGGAAGTGGAAGTAAGCATAGGTTCAAGGAGCACGGCTCACTGAACTGATGTGAACAAATGGGAAAGTGGTGCTGGAGTGCAAGAACTTTCCTGTGCCCAGTCATAATGTGGTCTGAACTTCAGCTGCACAACTAAAGCAGCAAGCTGTGTATACCTATGTACATCTATATTTCTTCCTAACAGTAGCTTCATAGTAGGAGAAGATTGTTTCAATAATTGGCCAATAGGTGGTTTTAGAAGCTGTGCTACTCTTTCCACTCACTGTCCAGCTTCTCTTTGTGTGTGGCAAATTGCTTTATAGGAGGAGGGGTCTAGGAAAGCTTTGAGAGATGTAGCTCTACACAGTTTCTCCTGCTTTGTCGATTGACTTAATGCAACTATCTGGCAGTCCTTTTAATGAATTTTTATCTAGCTTCATCCTTCTGGGAAGAAGGAAGTGGTAAAGTACATCATGCAGTTATATCTTAAGGGGATATAATTTGAAAACATCATACAGGTCTTGAGAGCTTAAACTTTCAGTAATGTTAAAGATGTGTAAGGGACTTTTTGCACAAACAGTTCTTTAATATTAGAAAATAGGAACAAATGAGATTCACCTGCTTCTTCAGGTGACTTGTTTTACTTGTGTGATAAAACAAGTCTGTCCACTTTTCAAGGCTTACTGCAGTTCTTCAGTGTGTGTGCTTTAAATAGAAAAGCATATAGGGCATAGTTCTGAGACTATTAAACACTAGATTGTACTAGATAGTGTGGCCAGCAGGAGCAGGGAGATGATTGTTCCCCTGTACTCAGCACTGGTGAGGCCACACCTCGAGCTCTGGGTTCAGTTTTGGGCCCCTCACTACAGGAAAGACAATGAGGTGCTGGAGCGTGTCCAGAGAAGGACAACGGAGCTGTTGAGAGGCCTGGAGCACAGATCTTACGAGGAGCGGCTGAGGGAACTGGGGTTGTTCAGCCTGGAGAAAAGGAGGCTGTGGGGGGACCTTATTGCTCTCTACAACTACCTGAAAGGGGCTTGTAGTGAGGTGGGTGCTGGTCTCTTCTGTCTGGTGGCTGGTGATAAGACGAGAGATAATGGCCTCAAGTTGTGGCAAGGGAGGTTTAGATTGGATATTAGGAAAAATGTCTTCACTGAAAGGGTTATCCACGTTGGACTGGGCTGCCGAGTGGTGGAGTCACTGTCCCTGGAGGTATTTAGAAGATGTGTAGACATGGTTCTTAGGGATGTGGTTTAGTAGTGGACTTGGCAGTGTTAGGTTTATGGTTGGACTTGATCTTAAAGGTCTTTTGCAACCTAATGATTCTATGAAAAAGTTAATGTTTCAAGTTGTTTGAACACGTATTTTAAAACAGTTCATAAAAAATGTCAGTCTGAAGTTCAATTGAGTGCCCAAGTGATCATTTACATGCACTTACTGAATTCAAAGTCCTCATATCTACTGATAAGAAACTATAGCTGGATATAATTCAAAGTCAATTGCTGTCTTCATAGAGCTATGAGGATTATTGTCCTGACCTGATCTGTGATTCTGATATCCATGCAATGCTGTCTCCAAGATCCATATCCAATACATGATCTTTAGCTCAGTCAGATATACACTTCATTGTAATCCTTTAAGGGGAAGGGCAGATGAAAGCTATTGTACTTGTGCATTTAGCACATTAGGCTTGCGTCTTGCAGTGAACAGCTACATGTTTCTGAAGATGGATTTTTTTTTTTAAAGACAGAATATATTACTGTCACCATGAAGAAGTTTTTTCAGTAATGGCTCTCTATCAGATATTGGCTACAAAGTAGCTCTTATTAAATATATCTTACTTCATTCTTTAAGATGTGACTTCATAAGTATCTTTCTGGTAGGAGTTTTATGGGTTACAGATTAGGCTTTTAACAAACAAGATAATTAAACACTAATTTTTCTTTATTTGGCTTAAAAAGCACAGATTTAAAGGTTCACTGCTGGTTCTGTAACTTGTACGTGCTTGAATATAAAGTGTTAGAGAAACTGTTTTTCCCCTCCAGATGCACTGTAACCAAAGGCTTTTGCCCGAAAGGTACTCATCTCATTTCCAGACTACTATTCATTGTTATATGAAATAGATAATTTTATTGTTTATCTATATATAGTAATTTTTTTGTAAAGTTTCTGTTCAGCAGTCAGTATTTCCTCCATGTATGTGCTGATTATGCATGTGATGCATCTCACCTTTAAAGCATCTAGAAACAACTGAATCTCATTGAATTGACCCTAAGGATTATTTAAGTGAATAAAAAACTTGCTTTCTTTTTTAGCTCATCTTCACTACCTCTTTTCTGAGCCAGTGTAGCAATTATTTTGTTCCTGCATGATCCAATTACAGAAAACCTGAACTCCATGCTCCTAGATGCTTCAACAGCAAGAGGTTAGAGTGACCCCCAGACACTTAATAGTAGGAGGCTGGACTGACTACCCTGCTCTGGATTGTAGTCAAAGTGTAGGCGGGCATGTGACAGACAGCTTGTGCTAACTAGCTGTAGGTATTGTTTTGTCTCTTTTCTGTTTTATTAACAGTTGTGTGGCCTGAATCAGATGTGTGTTTGTGATTTGAATGCACATGTATACATACACATATAACATATGCTTAAATACGACATAGCATTACATTCTATCTGAAACATGATTTTTTAAAAAAATGAAAAACGTAATCTCGAATTAATGATTGATTATATTTATAACTTGGTTTCAAGTGTTTATTTTCTATTTTCTGTTATGTGATATTGTTGAGTAGAGACAATTTTTAGAATTTGCAAGCCCTTTTTTGACAATTGCAATATTAATTCAAAGACTCTTCAGAAGCAGAAAATGACAGTGAACCATAAAGGCATGCTCTCTTTTGGTAAAGTATGTATTTCAGAGATGCAGGTTCTTGACTGCATCTTTAGTTCAACATAATATGAGTTGTACTTCAGCTACCGCCATAAAGCTCTTGTGGAACTTGAGGCTTTATTTAATTTATTAATAAAGTAAGCATAAGAACTTAGATAAAGAATTTCAGAAAACAGCAGACACTGCATGGGAAATTTACAGAAGTATATTCCTTCACTTGTAGTAAACTCATTATATAGTATAAAATCACAGAGGAATTAAGATTATTTTTTTCAAGGTTTATTTAAACAAATGTTTTCCTAAAGTGAAGAATGGCAGTGCGTCCTTGAAGGTTTTGTATTAGTAGATAAAACTAAGTTGGGGACTTATTAATATAACCTCTTCAAGAGGCTAGCTGCTGGGAAATGGAGGAGGACCCTTACTCCCAGACTCCCACTCAATTAGGTCGTGCATGTGTTTCTATACTCAGAAAATATCTGGTTTGCCATTGAATAGATGCTTGCAAAGCACAGGCACATGGAAGACCTTGTGGTGCTGCTCCATGGAAGAGGAAGCGTGCCCTGCTCTACTAGCAAACTAGTGTCTGGTCATTGAGTGCTACTCCAGAGGATGTTTTTGCATGGCATGGTTACAACAGTGAGACTCCATGGGCTGCATTTTACTGTAACTTTAATACTTCAGCTAATGAACAGGAAGCTAACATTTCCTTAAAGTTTCTATTTTTGTAAATTTGTGGATTACAAACTCCTTGAGGAGGCTCTGGGACATGAAGATAAAGGAGTCGGTGGAACTCTGTAATTTTACATGCTCATGTTGGAGTTCTTGTAGCATCAAAATACCTAGTTACTTCAGGGTGAAAAATCTTCTTTCTACATCTACAAAACAGAATGCATGAAGGGGAGCTCCATGCCTGTTGGCAGGATGGCAAGTTCTCATATATCTCATCATATTAGCCTTACTGGAGTTTGGAAATGATAAAAGCAAGCTTTGACTGAGATGCCTGAGGAATGGGAAATCATGATCTATTTGTATACGTTGCGTATACTTTTGAGTGGCCTTCACAGATGTATTCTGAAAACATGGAAATCTCTCTTGTGATTATCAGCCACATTTGTGCAGGTAAGGGGGAGAAATAGTTTCTACTTAAGAAGTATCTTGGGGAAGGGAATGCATTTTACTGCAAATGGAGTTTACTGTAAGGTTTAAAAAAACCCCCAAAAAAACAAAACAACACAGCCCCCCCTGCAAACCTCCAAAACTGCAACCAAAGCAAAACATGCCAACAACCAAAACCAACTACCACCACCAAAAAAACTCCCAAAACCCAAACAAAAACCAAAACCCCTAACAATGAAACTCGGAAAAATCAATTTAGCATCTTTTGCTACTGTAGGCATGATTATAGAATAGAGGATTTATGTGAATAAGGAAAACTAACTTTTATGTGAAATCTCTAGCTGGCAACTGCCTTGAAATTGGTTTGTTGTTGTCTTTTTTTGGGGGGGGGGGTTTAGCAAACATTATTTGGATGACTTGTAGAAGAAAAGAAGGATGTATATTCTAAGTACATACACATGCCCTTCAGTCCCCGACCCCTCCAAAGGTGTATTTTGCATGCCCACACACCTCAAAATTTCATTTGTAACAGAGGGAGGTGGTACTTAAGAAGTCACAACTGCTGACTCTGATGAAGCTGTATTTAGTTGTTCCCCATCCAGGGTGTTCAAATCTTCTGAAGGGAAAAGGGCATTTTATCATTTGACTTGCCTTTTATGTAGCGAGGGCTACTTCAGCCACTTCTTCCTCCCTGTCTGTGAGCAGACTATCTATATGTCCCTGGGGTTACTCTCAGGGAGGACTTTTTAATGCTGGACCACTTCTCTTAACCAGATTTCTTTCTTTTTTTTTTTTTTTAATTGTCTTTGTATTATTTGCTTGTAAAACTAGAGTATTTTTTTTCCTTTTACACACTAGAGGAGTTTTAATGTGTATCTTATGAGTCCAGCTTGATCTCAGACAAAAATTTAAAGTGTGTGTATTTAAAGACCTCATTGGTGATGGCATTTATCTAGGAGAGTTGAGTCCACACACTGCTCACTGGTGTGATCTGCAGCACTGTTCAACAGTCTGTGTTGGTCAGTTTATGGTTTACTGGTGTGATGGGAGTCTGGAATAACTCATGGCTTCAGCCAACTGGATGCATTGTGGGGACTGGTAACCACAGGAGTAGGAAATGGGAAGAGGAAAACTGAGATTATGCAACTCTTCTGCAGTTTATCACTCCAGATGTTGACCAAATTGTGTCTTCTCTTATCAGAAGAGACAAGGGATGGAAGACTTCCTCCTCTTTTTTTCCTGCCTTCCAGCCAATACAGTCAGGATATAAAAGGAATCTATAGTTTATATAAACTGCAGCAAAAATAGGAGATTGCCAAGAAAATAGTGGTAGAACAGCTACTATATATGGTTCTTTCAGGGGCAGAGGGGTGTGACATGGTTTTGCTGACTTAAGCAGCTTGTTTCATTGGACAATGTCTTGGTTCTGTTTTATATCCTAAGTGCAATTTCATCTGGAGTATCAAGTTGCTTCATTCTGAATAATGTTCTTGGTATGTTTTTGCAGCTTAGTATTTTTCTGCAGAGAGGCAGAATATGAAGCAAGGCTATTTCATTCACAGATACAGACATAAAGGTTCAGATTCAACTGAAATCATCAAAACAATGGGGAAATTGGGGTGTATTTTTTAGTATGCCATTTAATACTGCAGTTTCAGTTTGAAGCCTGCACAATTCTAGAGATACTGGAAGAATTCATGAGATCAATTTATCATCACTGCTTCAATTATATATAGGTGGTATTTCCACTCTTCATTCTCAGTAAGGGGGTTTCTTGCTGAAAAATGTCATCAAAACACATTTTTTTTTAAGAAATAGTCCTGTATGTCAACCCAGGAGATGAGAGAGACAAATGAGAAATTCGCTTGTAGTTCTACTGGGTGTAAGATCTTGGAACAACAGATGAGACCCTGACGGATCAAGTTCAAATCCATTTGTAATTGGCGATGGGGAGCTGTGGTCTATATGCAGACATGATGTTGAAGAGTGATTCATACTTTCAATCTGGAGACGTAAATGTACAGAGCTCAAATAGTCTCTGGCTGGTGAGTAATCCTAGAATGGATTTTTGTGTCCTGTTCCTTGGAATAAAAGAAGTTGGATAAAAAACTACAGTACAAATGTAAATAGCATTGCATTACAAACATAGCATGTCAGTTCACCATTAGGATGCCTAGCAATATGAGGCGTATTACCAAGGGAAGAGGAATGCAGTAATGGCTAAAAGTAAATCAAGCTGCTGTGCATTTCCTGGGCCTCAGTAGAGTTAGAATGTAGTCTTCAGGAGTACAGACTGAAACTGGTGCTGTCAACAGTTCTGTTCTTGCCTCTGTGGCACTGCTTCATACCACTTTTAGGGAAATAGAATGAAACATGAAAGTGTGCAAAGGAGGTTTTTTTTATTTCTTGGAAGAACCTCAGTGTCTCCAAATCCTTTGGAGATGGTAATGCTTTCTAATCTGCAGAATATATACAGCTATTTTCAAAATCTGTTATATGGTATTGCTATTTCACTTTTTTCCCAAAGTCTGAAATGGGAGTAAAAATTCTTTTCTTTCTTATCTGCTTCTTGGCATAGCTGAGTGGCTGAATATAGATGTGAGATCGATCCAGCTTGTTGAATACAACCCCATGATGGCTCTAAAGAAGAAATCCCATCTGTGAGACATTGCTAATATATGAGACTTCCAAGTACACCTGACCTGCTGCAAACATTACTCTTTTTTTTCATAAATGTCAAGATACTTCTGCTAGAGGAAGGTCCAAAATATTTTTGCTGTATAGAAACTGCTTGGCAAAAATACCTCATTCATCAAAAGCTTTTAAGAATGGCTGAACTGTTGAAGCTTTTAAGACATCCTTGTCAGCAGTTAAGGCAACAAAACACATTTAGGAGAAAGATGACTGCTACCTTTGCTTAGTTTGAGCAGCATTCAGCAGCGATAGTACAAATAGACAAATTTTGACATAGTTCAGGAGCTCTGTTTGTACAAATAAAAGAAAAAAAAAAAAGGAAGTGGTAATACAAATTTTGTATAAACCAAATCCAAACCAATTAATGCTGGATTCTTGAAAGCATCTCAATTCTTCACTTCCTCAGGCATTAGTAAATTGATTACTTGTTTTAAAATCTATTTCAATATCTCACAAAGATTAGCAGAGACTCAAGTAAACTCTGATGTTACTAAAGTCTGTAAATATCACAAAAAAAGGCTTGAAAATAAGATGCAAACATTTTCTGTGTTCCAAATATCTGAACAATATCCATCAAGAATCCAGGCTTCAACTATGATCATTAGTTGTCTTTCAATATTAAAACATGAGGCAAAGTATTTTTGTTATAATGCTATAGTGGGTGTAGAGAGAGGAGGAAGGCTTTAGAAATGTATTTAGACTTATCCTGGCAGTTAAGCTTTTATTGGTGTGTTTTATTTAAATGGTTGTATTTAAAATTGATGAAAGGTGAGATTGAGCAGTGTGCTTTGAAAAAACCTTCAATTCAATATAACCAGCATGACCCTTGTTTCACAGTGCTCTTTCTAAAAGGTAGTACATTTTGGATTATTACTTCAGAAAAAATGTTTTCTAATTATCACGCATGCCTAGATACCTGTGGGAGCCTGCTTTGAATAAGTGAAGGCTGTTACGGAAAAAGTGTTGGGTTACTAGAATTAATAACAAAGCTACTTGGTGGCCCTTGGCAATAGTTAGTCATAATATCCTTTATGGGAAGGATGCACATGTAAATGACATCCTGAACTTAAATACAGTGCAGACATCTTGCAAAGTCAGTGGGTGGGAAATAAAATTCCCTTGGAAACCATGGCATATTTGGAACCTGGCATTACAGTGAAATTTTAATTTTAAAAATTTTTTACAACTACAATTAAATTTTT
>JANZLQ010000056.1:446090-459636 GCA_026212715.1 Elanus axillaris | reverse complement strand
TCATACTGAACTCAAAACACAGCACTGTACCAGCTACTAGGAAGACGCTTAACTCTATCCCAGCTGAAACCAGGACACCATGGCATATTTGGAACCTGGCATTACAGTGAAATTTTAATTTTAAAAATTTTTTACAACTACAATTAAATTTTTCCAGCTGCAAGAAAGGCAAAAATTGGTTCTTTGAAATATTTTCTCTGAAAATAAGTTATTTGCAAGGAGCTTATCTCAATAGAAGTGAGAATGCAGCAAGGAAGATTGTTCAGTGTCTCCCAGTTTCCTTTTTTCAGTGTAGCATTAAAAAATGTTTTTAAGGTACAGCTGTTGTAGGTAAATGTGTGAAACTGTATGAGTGTCTTCTTTTGTTGTTTTTTTTTTTTAAACCTATTATTTATTGAAAGAAGGCAAATGAGAGGAATTTCAAAATGCTGTATCCTAGTATAAAATACTAGGATACTGGGAGCAACCTCCCCAGAGATGTGATCGTCCTCATCACTGAAGATTTTCAAGACATAACTGGACAGGTGCTATATAATAACATCTAGGCTTCCTTTCCTGTGAAAGGTTGGACTAGATGATCTATCAAGGCCCCTTCCAACTGGAGCTGTTCTATGATTCCTGTGGAATAAGTAGCCTTTACAAGATTTGTGTTTTACTTGGGCTCATGCCGATCACTTTCAGGTGCTGATGCTTCTTGTCTGTGACTTCTGAAGGGTTTATGTTTACTGCTGTGCAGCTGAGCCTAGAGGAGTTTTTCCTTGTCTTAAGAGAGTGATTTTGAGATATGTTTGGGTTGGTTTGTTTTGGGGTTTTTTTTGTGGTTTTTTTTTTACTGGCAACTTGTCAAAGTCAACCCTAATTTATGACCAGTAGTAATTGAAATGCCTTATCTGAGATCATTTGCTTTCCAGACAGTGAAATAAACTACACACTGCTCATTGTGTGTAGGCTTTATTTGTTTATGGAAAAGCTTGTACCATTTTCCTTAGCTGACTAGCTCTAAGGTGGGGCCATTCTGCCAGGGCAATGCTGACTAGACCTCCTTGCCAGCTCATAAAAATCAGAGAGACCCAAAAAACTTTACTTGAGATGAAGTGAATCCAGTTGAAGTCTGAGAGTGGCCTTCCAAAGCAGCCTGTGAAATGAAAAAATGAGGGACTCATAGTTTAGCCTTCAGTATCAGATTATTTTCCAGGTATTTTTGCATCTCTTACTTCATGAAAATTAATTTATGCTGTGTTGTTCTTGCACCAAATTACTGCAGACACTAAATAGGCACAAAGCAAGTGTCCCTGCATTTGCCAAAGTTAAGTGACCAGGAAAATAACTTGCGCTTTCTGTAGTTTTTCTCACTGAAGCTGTTACTTTTTCTCCAGTGGAAGACAGAAGCTGAAGAAATACTTACTAGTCTTTTCAGCTTTCTAGTGTGTGTGTGTGAGTGTGTGTATACATATAGGTGAATATATATATTTCTGTTAATGTTGTGGTTTAACCCCAGCCCGCAACTAAGCACCATCCAGCTGCCTACTTACTTCCCCCACCCCAGTGGGATGGGGGAGAGAATTGGAAGGAAACAAGTAAAACCAGGACAGTTAAACATGAAGATAGTCTGTTGAGGGAACTTACAAGTATTTGAACATATTTCTAATTGTTCAGAAGGAAGAGACATGAATCGGCTTTGCGTAAGTGTAGACTAGTCCCCTATTAGCTCTTCCTATTGCCTACTGGATCCTAGCTAAAAGTCTAATGAAAAAGTTACAGCAACTGAAAGCTGCTGAATGTGTCTTATTTATTTAATCTTGGAAAACTGCTCTGATAGACTGAGTTGTTCTTTTCTTTGATGTTACCCTCTCACAAAGGAGATTTGTCACTGTATCCAAAGATCTACCAGATTCACAAAACTTCCTTGCCCAAAGAGGAACAATGGTGCAATTTTTAATGGTTTATGAGATCTGTGAAAAGAATTTCCAGTACAATTACACTGGGGTTTCAGCTGTGTAGAGGGAGGGAAAAGCAAGCAAAACCCTAAATGCCTTCACTGTAATTTCTTTCTCCACCCCCCCCCCAATAGTATAAATGAGTGTTAATGTAATATTTCACCAAGGCCTTGGAAAGACTTCTTCAAAGCCTGTAAAAAGTCATGTGTACTGGCTCCCTGTGCGCTCAGGAGCTTGTGCATGCTGGAGATTGTAAGTGTTTATCTGTTGTTATTGCTAATTCTAACAGAGCTCTGACATATGGTGTTGCACTTGAGATTACTGACAGTGTGTTGCCTAACTGCCAATTTCTAAGTAGTATGTAACAGGGAAAGCTGTTAATGTGCTATGAATTTGTAAAATCCCTTTAAAAGGATAGGGAGTTATTTGAAATGATTTCTCCAATGTGTTCAGCAGGATGGCCCAGTCAAGGGTGTTGGCTAAACAGCATCTATGCTGTCTGAGTAGAAACAGAAGCTTTGTACCAGTGCAAGTCACAGCTTACCTCCAACAGGCAAATGGTTTCAGACTTGCAAATTGACCAAGACTGGCAGATCTTTACCTGCTACAGGTGTTATGCAGTTCCCAGTTCTAAGTCTGTAACAGAAATTAAGCAAATTCTCAGCTGGGTAGCTGAGATCTCTGCTTTTCTGCCTCCAGAGTAGAAGAGCTGGACTGCAATCTTAAGCAGGCAAAATGACTAATTCCTAGGGCTGTGAAGTATAATGAAAATAATATGGTGGGATTCAGTGTTATTGGAAGTGGATCTACTTGTAACAGTTTAATGACTGTGGTGAAGTACTGGGCTGGTTTGTAACAATGCTCTTTGATTTCCTATGTTTATGCTTTCTGTAAGAAGAAATCTCTTTGTACTTGTTAATACACCAAGACAGGCTTTTATTCAGCTAAACAGGAAAAATAGAAACTGGCTAACCACTGCTTCAGGAATTAATGCTGTCATGTTTGTCACAGATATGGCTGCATTACAGCTTAGGGTAGATTGAATGGATCCTCTGTCAGACAAAACCTGAATAAGTCTACCTTGTGATGGGGAGAACAAACCCCAGACAAGTTAGTGTGAAAAAGCAATGGAGAAAAAGAATTGAAATATAACTGTGTATGCACACAGTGATTGCTTTAAGGAGGCACTGTTATATCAAAGGTAGATGTAACTGGGGTGTGGGTTTGGGGGTTGGTATTTTTTTGGATAGCAGAAGGGTTTAGGGGGGACTTTTTGGTTGTGCTTGGTGTTTTGGGTTTTTTCCCCCCCAGGAAAACAAATCAAAATACTTTCCAGAAGATAATTTTTTTCTAAAATTTGTTTCATTGATTTCACATGAGTAAGTTTTCTTTGCTCATGTTTTGAGGTGCATGCTTTAAAGACTTAGAATCAGGGGTCATTGTGTAGACATAAAGATGTATATAAAACAAATGATGGGAAAACAGTACACAAGCTAGAAATATTAACTTGATTCCCAGTGGCTTATTTCAATAGGGAAAAGAATCCAAAATCCACATACTGGAGTGTTATTTGATCACATTTAAGACTTATCATTGTATCTTGGAATCCCAGAAAGGACCTCTGGAAGTTGTCAGGTCCACCCCCTCTGCTCAAGCAGGGTCATATAGATAGGGTAGGTTGCCTAAGACCATATCCAGATGGCTTTTGAGTATATCCAAGGATGGAGACTCTACCACTTCTGTGGGCAAACAAGGTAGAGAACAAATGCCTGTTCAGTGTTCCTTGGCAGAACAGGTGTTGGCAGGTACACAGTTGGGGAGATGACTGAGTTGCATAGAAGAGCATTTTATTAAAAGTTCTAGCTGCCCAGTAACAGCTTCTGACTTGTATCAATCCAAAGAGGATTGTTTGTTTATTCTTTTGCTGTTTCCTTAACCTGGCTCTGCCTTACAGTATATTATAGAAGAATTGCCTGGGATAGTACCCCCTTCATAGGATATCTGAGCAATGAAACAAAAGAGGGGAAGCTGTGTCTCAAGATGTAAACTGCCTCAATTTACCTTTTAATACACAA
Organism: Elanus axillaris; assembly: GCA_026212715.1. Lineage (NCBI taxonomy): Eukaryota > Metazoa > Chordata > Aves > Accipitriformes > Accipitridae > Elanus > Elanus axillaris. The sequence goes on along the minus strand of JANZLQ010000056.1, from coordinate 455,624 downwards.
AAGACTGAGTTAAAGTTGTAAGATATTTTCTAATATTTTTTAATTTGCTATTTGATGTCTTCTTGTACTAAATCTTAATGTAATCCACTTATATGTGATCAAAAATCTGCTGAAAATATTAAGTTCTTCTTAAGCCCTATTCCTTCCCCTGCTCCAGCAAATACTGAAAAATACATGGTGAAAACAGATACATCTAAGAAATAAGAAAATGTTGAACATCAAACAGTACTAAGTACTGAAATATTTACTTAGAAGCCTGCCAAAGAGGAGAACTGCCTCCAAGAGATAATTCAAATATATATAATTTGTTTTCAAGTTAACAAGTGAATACATTCTTTAAATTCATAAAGTTTTCTGTTGCAATGAACAGCTTTCCAAATGAACTTCTTTAGCAAAAAGTTACTTGGTAACCTTTAAACTTGATTCCATGCCCTCACACTTTTTTTTTATTCTTTTTTTCTTTTCTTTTAAGGAATCCCACTGGAAGACTGACTTTGGACATAGAGTATCTAAGAAGCACATAAAAATATGTCCTTTATAGATTCTTTTATAGTTACACTTCATATTTTGTTGTATTCGCATTGTAATCTTTCTTGCATATTCAGGAAAGTAACAGACTTGTATACAGTATCATGAATATTAAACTTGTGATACTGAGATATTCCATATAATAGTAAGCTGTAATGGCTATTGCTGCTGCAAACAACGTTCAATCTTCTTGTGTAATCTTCTCTTTTAATACAGTGAACAATACAGGATTTTCCCAGGTGTCAATCCAATGTCAATATAGTTTCTCCAATACTTGGCCAGATCTTGAAGGTCTGAGCATAGTAACTTCAATTTTAGAGCAGAAATTTTGAGTTCATGACCATATTTACATGTTAAAAAAATGTGTGACTCTGGGGCATAAGGTAAAATCCTCAACTGTGAATGCCTGACATCCCGTGGAAGCAGATGAACTGCTGATTAAGTGTAATCAAGATAGTGCTGACTTCAAGTCCTGAGGCTGTGTGCCTGTAATGCACTCAGGCAGATGATGTTTTGAAGGTGGAACTGTTGTAGCAGGGCATATAGTAAAATGAACTGTTGGACAGCTTGTGTATCCTTTTGAGCAATAGATGCTTAAGGATTATTGCAAATAATGGTAATTGCTCAACTTCTGTATCAGGCTTTACAGGCTTTTAAGTGTATGCATGCATCAGAACAACATGCACATCTAAGTTGAAACTTCAGTCTTAACTGTCCATGAATATCAGACATATATTGGAAAAAACATTAGGAGTGTTTCCTTTATCAGTCCCAGTTATTTTTCTCTGCTTTTCCAGTACAAATGTTAATGATAATTGAACTGACAGACATTACAAGGCATCCCTGGGAATGTTTTCCATCTCTGAACATTCATACAAGATTTTTTTGCTGGAATGTAATACTAGTGGGTAGTGAACTTACCAGAGAGAGGTCACAAGAAAATAAATATTCATGCTTAAATGTGTTATAGAAGCTATCCAGAATTCCGATAGCTTCATGGTACTCTAAATTAGGACAGTAAATGAAGCCTAAGTTTAGAAATATGATTATAGAAAAATGTATTGATGCTTTGAGTTCTGACAGAGTTGTCACTTTTGATTTCTAAAGTGCACATGTGATGAGGCAGTTGGGGTGGGGTATGTGTGTAGAATTTGTTCCTCATGATTCCCCATCCTGGTTAAAAGTTCATTTGTAGTACAGATGGCTTTTTCAATGCTTGTAGTTCCATGACTGTGGGATTGCCATTGAAGGCAAACTAAACAAAAACTGAGGCAAATACTCTGATTGCCTTTGGACCCAGGAGGTCTGAAATACAGCCACAGTCATTCTTGAACTTACTCTGTTGGTGTTCATTAAGTATCTCTATATTATGTTATTCTGATCCATGAACAACTCTATTAAGAAAAGAAGCTAAGAATGTGAATTTTCTTTAAATATTTGCTAATATGATTCAATAATAGTAAGATAAATATTAAAAAGCGGCAGGGGAGAACATCTGTGAAAGTTCCTGTCTGAGGAACATTTGCGGTGGAAGAATAATTTGACTACTTTTAAACAATCAAGGTTTCTATGTGGCAATAGTCTACTCTGCCAGGCTCTGCAGGTTCTGGGTAGAAGTGACTTCATGGATCCAGTTGACTAAATGAGCCAGACATTGAACAGACAGTGTAGGAGCATGCCAACTACCTTGTGTGTACCCATATATTTAACTCTGAGGTGCAATGCTTCCCTGAAGTTGGTGTATCCAGAGTTGTAGAAAACTTAAATGTGCTTGATCCATTTCATAGCAAGAGCTAGTGAAGCCTTAAACTAGTGTCAATTACACCATTTTTTCTTTAGGTTTTGGACTGTGACTGGTTATATTACTACCTAAACATGACCAACTGGGAGGAGGAGGGAGTTAACTTGATCCTTATGAGTCCCTTCCAGCTTCAGGTATTCTATGAACTGCACATGTAACTTTTCCTGATTAGGTGATGAGAAGTCTCAAATTTGGGGCACTTGGAGTTCTAGACTGGAATCTGGTCTACTTCTGAACAGTAAGATTAAAATGTTCATATTTGCTTTTAACAAGAAGGCTTTGAATGAAAATTGAGAAGGGATTCAAGTTTTAAGATAGAAACTGAAACTTCCAGCAGTTTCTTGAAGATAAATATCTTGCAGAAACTTGCACTCTTAAGTTTTAAAAATGAAGCTATTGATGCCTATCTTTGACAAATCAGTTTTACTAAATCTTCCTTTTAATAAAAAGGTCTTCCAAAGCATCATAGAGTGTGCTATTGCATCTCTGTAGAGTTGCTAATTTTAAAATCAGGCTTAGCTGCTAGTTACTCAGATGCAAGACTGGAACTCTTGAAAGGGAGGAGAAAGCTGAAGGTCTCTAATCACAAATATTAGCAAGTTCTGAATGAAAGTCCTTTTGATACAATAGCTAGTCTACTTTTTCTTTGCTTTCCCTGAGTGTAAATGGGATGGCTTTTTCTGTATTTGTAAGAACTTAAGAAAATATTAAATGCTTGAATATTCCTATACTGCTTTGCTTTATGCTTTGTTCTTGCTTATTTTTCTTCAGACTCTTTAGTGTGTTGGTGTTTTCCCTACAACCTTCTGTCTACCCTACAGCACTTCTAGTAGCAGATCTGTTTTCATAAATAACTTTGAGAGAAGCCAACACTCATAAAGAAAATATATGTTGATTTCTGCACTGTTCTGACATCTAAAGGAAAGTTAAAATAAAGGCCACAGTAAAATTTCATTGCAATTCATACCATGCTTGTTTTTGTTGTATGGATGTGCAGTTTTTATTTTAGACCAGAATATCATTCTGATTTTAATGGTTTTTTGCTTGTGAAATAAGATGGTAATGAAATGAAACACAACTAGGTTCCAGTCTCGAAATCTGTTCTCACTTTTTCATAAAGGCAAAGCTTTCACTGACGTCAGTGACAGTTTTGCCTGAGTCAGAATTGCAGGATTGGGTTGATAGTGTCTCACTTAATGAATTTCAAAGAGTTTTCATTTCATGACCAGACAGATCATTTTGGAGCATCTTTCACAGGCAGTAGAAATGCTCCTTGGGATCATGTTTTTGTTTTCCTTTTGGTTTTATGCTTCTTTAAAGCTTTTTTTTCCCTGGAAGATGATACTCTAGCAAATGAACAGTGTTTTAATTGAAAGGATAGCAATGAGATTAATGTAAAAACATTTTAAAATCCTGCTGAAAGATGTGTGGATTTTCTTGTTTAGGGTGGGGTTGGGTATTTTTTTTTTGGTAGTAGGACTGAAAAAGGTTTTGCTGCAACATTTTTTTTTTTGTGGAAGTTTGCATTGCTGCTTGGTAACTAAGAGGCAAGGCTTAATTAAAAAAGAAAAAACCTCACACATTTGAATCTTAAGGTTGTCTCTCAGTCACAGAGAACAAACAAGGAGAAGGCACAGAAGAAAGAGGAGGGAATTTCATAGTCTATAGTAAACAAGGGAAGAAGTGTGTGTGGAGTGGGGTTTGGATATTTTTTCTTCCCCTGTTTTTTTCCCCCTGCCATTTGCTGTGGCAACAGAACTTGCTCCCTGTTCTGGCTAATATGCGCTACCCTGCAACTATTGCTGTTTTTGGAAGTAACAAATGCAACCAGTCCTAACCTGAAATCAGGCCTTAGCCTGTGGTAGTTGATAAAGGTAAACTACTTATTTTTTTAGTAGACCTGCTATGTAGAACTTATGATAATTGTTTGTATGGTCTGGGGCTTTTTTTTTTAAACCCACAGGCAGTCGTTGTATATGAAGCTCCTTACCAAGCTTTGCAAATGACCTTAACCTAAGGTTGTCTTTTGCTGAAGTGAGGCAACTGAACATAGTTTTTTCAGCCACAGGCTGCTTCATAGATTATACTGCCTACTAGTATGCAATCTATAGCTAGTCATGATACTTAAACTTGAACTGTAATAACCAGTACTTCCTCTTGGCCACATGCAGAACTATGTGAACAACACAAAGGAATACAGATTTTTATCCTTATTTAAACAGGTGCAAACACTTTATTAAATAATTTTTTCCCCACACAGTTGCTTAATAAGTCACTATTTTAAATGGTGCTGGATCAGAGCTATGATATCTTGCTTGCTGGACCTGACCTTTGTAAACATTAATTGTTAGAAAAAATGCATTACTAGTAATTTCTCAGAAATATTTTGTGAGGGGTTAAATTACTCTGTTTTACAAAACAGATATGAAGGGAGAGGTTTGTAATGGCCAACTTACTGAACTGAACTCTTCATCAGACTTTATTCCTCACTTTTTTCCCTGCTATTTGAAGCTCGTGAGGAAAAGGCAGGGTACTAGGGAGCTGAAACTACATTTTTTTAAAAAGACCGAAAAACAAAAATACATGCTATGGGACGTGGATCAGGGTTGTGGGGAAGATGCCTAAGGACTGCCTATTGATCCATATTAGGGAATGTAGTCTAAATATGTGGCAATTTTGACCATAGGATAGACCTTTTTTTTTTTCCCCTTTTTCTAAGGGAGTCAGTGCTATGGATGTTCCTTCCTGTGCCTATCTCCCTTGGAGAGAGGATATCTTTGATATTCTGTCCTAATTTGAGCAATGCTTCTCTCTGTTGTAGCTGCAGTATTGGAAGAGGAGCATGAGATGTCCTCTTCCTCAACATGGCCTGCTCTAACTCCAAAGTGGTGGTGACATGTCCCCTGGGAAAGGGAAGAGGCGAGAATGGTGCATGTGCTAGCTGCATTAGGTCAGCACTGGTGGGGGGAGTAATTCCTCTTTATGGAGACACCTTCTGTCTTCCCAGAACTGTTTTGAATACCGACCTAGCTATTTAAAACTTTAAAAAGCCCACAAAACCAACAACAAACTTCAGGGAGTAAGAATAACAGTAACCTATAGAGTCAGAGGAGCTGTCTGGCCCCATGGCCTGCTATTAGCTCTTTTGACATTGTATCTAGAAGAGGAGATGAATAGCAAAAAGCAGCAGACTGGAGCAATGGCAGCATGCTCTGTTCCTGCAGCAACATGGGAGATTAAATATCTGAGCATCAATGTTGAGGGTTATATGTGGTCAGGGACCAAGTACTTCATATAAGAGCAATCCAGTGGTAGGGCATGCAATTTAAACCAAATATTTTTATATTCACCATGAATTTCCAGTGCTGAGAAGGAAGTTGCCATTTGTAGTTCCATTTAATTCTTAGCTAATAATGCTATTGTGACTGCAGCACAGCTCCTTAACTAGAAAAGTGGCAAAAAGCCATGGAACTTGAGGCATGGACTTGTTAAACATTACACAATATCCTGGTGACTCTACTGAGATTGACACACTTGTCAGAAAAAAACCCTATAAATGATGCTTTGAAAGAGAGATGTCTCTACTACCTGTCTGTCTTGTAGCACTCTTGCTCTATTGCTCTGATTCCTTTCAGATCCAAAGCTCAAGACAAAACAACCAAGCATGTACTAAGGCATAGTAATAGGTATAGGCACCTATACAATCATACAACTTATTTACTGTTGAGCTGCTGAAGGAAGAAAAGTAAAAAAGGTTAGAACAGTCAGAGTACTGTTTAACTGAGGGATGCTTAGTATATGCACACCCATGCCACTTGAATTTCTCCAAGTGTTCTCTCGTATATTCATTGTTGTTTTGTGCAAAAGATGACATTCAGATAAAGTATTGAATTCGATTCTAATAATCCTTGTTTGGATTTCTGACCCTCTAAAGGGAAATGGCATCTGAATTTACTCATTTGTCAAAAATACAAATAAGCTTATTGTGATTACGTTTACATGTGCATATAAAGGGAAAGATGCAAAACCCCCTTTCTTTTTGCAGAAACATTAAACACAGGAGGCTGGTATTAATTGAAGTAATATTCCAAACTTCTGTTTTGCTGCCTTTTCAATATGTCAGCAGAATTTATGTTGGCTTAGCTGGAGAAAATAGTCCAGTAAATTCACTTTGTCAGGGACTAATTTTTTTTCCCAGTTTAATTTGGGCATAATGTCCTTCAGAGCTTTTAAGCAGTGTACCTGTGAGCGAGTTCTAATACCACTTACAAGATTATGACTTAAGTACCAGAAGTCTGCTTTGTATAATGAAAAGACTGGGGAGGAGGGGATGTAAGAGCTGGGAATGCACTTTAGAAAATTTTCATACTGTTGCAAAATATCATACCTGTGTTATCAGATGGCTTTGTTAGTCACAAAAGTAACATGCTTCCAGAACACCTGAAAATCTTTAGAGTTGCAGGAGTTCACCACAATCAGTGATCACTGTGGTGGAGCTTAACCACTATGCAAGCTCTTCTCCTTGTTTCAAAACTGAACCCCTTCTGTGGTGGCACCACAGAAATATCTTGCGTCAATAGTGATTTGGCTTTGCAACAGTTATTCCTAGCTAGCTGAGATCTTTTGTATTGCTGTTAAACTATTCCAGGCTCTTGAGGACCATTAAGTGCACAGTGACAAATAACCAATTCAAGTATATTAAGAACTTACAAAATTAAGCTTTTATGCAACTGTCCTTTTGGATTACACTTTCATTATTCTATAAGGGATCTATAGAAAGTCCTTTTGTGTTGACTGTGACCCTCAGTTAATGTTCTTCAGCTAATATTTGCTTTATTCTGAGCATTGGAGTAATTCTTGAATCACGTTAATTTGCAAAGGCATAGGTGGTCTTTGATAGCCTTATTTGTCAATGCTGTGGGCATCTCTACTACCTGATAATTGTGATTCAGACAACCTATCCAGAACTGAGCTGACAGGCATGCTTGAACATTTGCTTTTGGTAGGTAATGCTACAAAATTGATGCTTGAAACCTGATAAAATTATTCCAACTGAGGACTTTAATATCTAACTAGACTATAGGAGTTCACACACACAAAGTAGACTGTTAATTTTGGAATCAAAACCTGGTTTCTATGCTCTGGAAGCAGGCATAGACAGAGGTAAGGTTTAGATGATCATAAAATCCTATAAGCTTATTGCTGTTCTGGGATATTAATATGTCATATTGATATCTGACAGATTTAGAGCAGCAAGTGCACCTACAAGTGACATGACATGGAACATTCTTGGCCTTGGTTTCAAACACTGATATTTAGGAACTTCCAAACTGTTCTTTCTATAAGTACAGGGTTTATAACAACCTGGATGTGTTCAAGTGTCTTTGCTGGATTTGCAAAGAGCTAAGTGGCTTGTAATAATGAATACACTTCTATGGTTTGTCCTTATACTGGTGGAAATCCTTGTGTCAAACAGAAGTGACAGGAATAATAGGAATGCATAAAATGACAAGGGGAGAATCTCTTTTCTTCCCCTTTAAGCTGATATAGGAAAGGCAACTTAATTTTCACTGTCTTTTTATGGTCCTCTGTTGTCTTGCTAGAATTAAAATATTTTCTTTAAAGGAAGCTTTGCAATAGGAGAAAGTTGTGTGTACTGCTTTCCTTAAATTACTCCTACTTCCAGGCCTTCCTATAGATTCTACTCTATTTGCACTTTCATATAAATTCTGTGATGGGTATGTAAACTTACTATACTGAGTATTTCTGTATGCTATCTTTTTTTCCCTGAGATAATCCTGGTTAGATGTAGTTCTACAAGATAGTGCTTTACCAAGATAAGCTTGCAAAAATGAATCCAGACATTACAAAATAACTGTATCAGTGTTGCTGAATGCAATAGAAATATTTGCAGTTGCAGAGCAATGTGAGTACATATTTTGGGAAATGGTTTTTTTGTCAGCCAAGGAAGGACTGGTTATTGTGATCAAGTAGTTGGGATGTTGGTGGGATTGGTACTTATGGAGAAGGGAGCATGCATGTGTGCATGCACTCGCACAGTCTTTTTAAAACACAAAACCCAAACCAACACAACTGAATATGATATGAGTATCTTCGTTTAGATGAGATACTTGTTTATACCACTAATTTGATATGGAATTCTGTCAGCCCTACAATTAAATTCTTGTTGCCAAGATACTAGTAATTATCTTCCACTCAGAATAAAAAGACATTTTATTTTCAAAAAATTCTTTTTAAAACATCATTTTAATACTTCTTGTTTCTTATGAAGCACATTAATATTAAATAGAGATTTTACTTGTGATTTGTTTGGTTTGTGAGGTAATGATTTGTGGCTGTCCCCATGGGGCGAAGATCTAAAGGAGGATGGTGTTACAGCAGTGTCAGTGAGATGATAGAAAGAGTCCAAGCACAAGGTATTGTGGAACCAGCCAAGAAGCAAATAAAAATGATCTTGCAGATATAAAAGCTTATGGAACATCTGAGCTTTCATGGTGTTTTAACAGAATGAAGGGAACTGTGAAAACAGTTGAAAAGAGAACTGTATCTATTTTCATCTAGAATATATTTCTAAAATTAATAAGCAAATTCAGGGATACTCGTTCCTGAGAGCAAAGTTTGTTTTGCCAGTGGATATGTACAAGCAACTGGATATGTACAGGTGTATTGGGTTTCTGTGGCAAGGTTTTGGTAGTGGGGAGGTTACAGGGGCAGCTTCTGTGAGAAGCTGCTGGAAGCTTCCCCTTTGTCCAATAGAGCCAATACCAGCCAGCTCCAAGATGGACCCGCCGCCAGCCAAGGCCGAGCCCATCAGTGATAGTGGTAACGCCTCTGGGATAACATTTTAAGAAGTGAAAAAAGTTGGGGAATGGGGGAGAAACAGCAGCTGGGGAGTGAGAACATGTAAGAGAAACAACTCTGCAGACACCAAGGTCAGTGCAGAAGGAAGGGGAGGACATGCTCCAGGCACTGGAGCAGAGATTCCCCTGCAGCCCATGAGGAAGACCACAGTGAGGCAGGCTGTCCCCCTGCAGCCCAGGGAGGTCGACGGGGGAGCAGATGCCCACCTGCAGCCTGGGGAGGACCCCATGCCAGAGCAGGTGGGTACCCGAAGGAGGCTGTGACCCCATGGGAAGCCCATGCTGGAGCAGGCTCCTGGCAGGACCTGCGGATCTGTGGAGAGA
>JANZLQ010000056.1:428605-439129 GCA_026212715.1 Elanus axillaris | reverse complement strand
TTCTGTTCTATTAAACCGTTCTTATCTCAACCCACGAGTTTTACTTCTTTTCCTGATTTTCTCCTCCATCCCACTGGGTGGGCGGGGGAGTGAGTGAGTAGCTGTGTGGTGCTTAGTTGCTGGCTGGGGTTAAACCATGACAACAACCAATTATGGATCAAGAAATGTACACTGTTGAATTGGTGAAACTAGAAGAAAATGTAAATCTTGCACGTACTACCTAATACCTAGTTTTAGTCTGTTATTTCAGAAGCTAGTAGGAGGAAAGAGAAGCAGATGAAACATTGGTTGGCTTTATTATAGTTCTTATGCTGCAAATATATGCAGATATAATTATTTGGAAAATTCATACCCTAATGTAGTAACTAAAAAAATTAAAACTAATTTTTACATTTTGATTTTACAAATTCAAATGATTTTTACAGAAATTTTACATTTCTGATTTTTACATTTGGTTTTTGCAAGATAGCCAGAAGTACATCAGCTTCATGGAACTTGGTGTTAATGAGAAATACAACACAACAAAAATAAAATATGTTTCTGTTCTAACTTGTGGAGTTGGTTTCAGCATGAACAATTTGAGACTGAGCTGAATTCTTATTAATCTTTTAAACTTGTTATTTTGGGGGTGGTGTTTGGGAGACATTAGGTCTAATTTCCTAGCATAAAATTCATAAAGTTTTTCTCCAATAAAAATCTTGCACTCGTAATGCAGAACAAGAGTATATTAAATATCTGATGTAAACTATGTGTGTGCATATTATATATATAAATAAATATATGTGCAATAGGAGAAGGAAAGGAATCTATATGTGTAAATAGGAGGTTTATTTTTGTTCCTGCCAGTCCTTCCACCTGGCAGGAATTCCCCATAAGCTTTTCTGAAGTTTCTTCCCCACTGATGCTTTGGGACTTGTGTGGCAGGCTGGTGTGCATTGTTTCGGGTATAGGGTTTTTGTGTTTCCTTTTACCATGTCATTTCTCAATCCAACTGGTCTGTTTTTACTAGAGAGTATCACCTTCTTTGCTTGTATAAAATCACTGCCAGAGGGAATGTTTTAGGAATGGGATGGCCATGTGTGACAGCAATATTAACCTGAAGTAACACTTATGAGAGGCTCCGTATTCTGGCAGCACATGTGGGGTGATGTGATGTTAATGGCTGGGTGCTCCAGTGCTTGCAGGTAATGCTACATATTTAAAACTTTAACATTTGTCTACAGTGAATACCAAGAACCAAAGTTTGTGTCTACCTTAACTGAACTCCCTGGATTGTCTTGCATTTTTTTGTTTGTTTGTTGGTTTGGTTTTTTTATTTTTAAATACCTTTGTGTGTGTACTTGGAAATTTTATCTGACTTCTCATTACTTGGGCTCAGAATCTTATGAACTGAGGGTGAGCTCGAAAGGTTAGTGTCAGTGTGCACTAGCTAAGATTTTTCTAAAGGGCTTTGGACTGTCTGACCTCATAAGGTGAATGTTTTCACTCTCTTCTTTCTGTAAAGATTTAATTTATTTTGCTTTTCTCCCAACCTTCTGAGACAATGATCTTCAGGTCTATAAATCTGTAAATAGAAGAATGCCTTAAAAGATTTTTTTTTAAACTTTACATTGTTAACTTTACACATCTATGCTGGATATGATATCAGAACAGAACTAATAGCCGAACAGACCCAGAAGGAGATTGGATACAAACTTTGCAACCATACATGTTGTTTGGCAGCTCAGAAAGAGTGTAATTCCTGTTCAACCTTGAGCTTTCAGCCAGCTCACTTCAGCTATTTTATTCTCTGGTGGTCACACTTTTTTTTTTCCTTTTCACCTATTTGAATCTTCAGTTAGCATAATCTCTCTCAGTAGAACATGATAGAAAATATCAGTATGAAGTATCAGTAAAAACAAGGTAAAAGCTTTAAGGAATTCAGTTGTATGTGTGATAAAGGGAAGATTAACACTGTTAAAAAGTACATCATGAGTACTCTAACACTTTGTTTCATTTCTAAACTGAGCTTTCATTGCATGAATTCTAACTACACATCTTAAATGAAAATTAAAAGCATCATTTAAGGGTGAGGATTTCAGTATCTCCCTTCCTAGTCTGATTTATCATTGCTATTTCGAAGGGAAGAAGAAGCAGTAGACTTAGGGCAACAGAAAGTGTTGCTTGCACCATCTGGAACATGCCTGGAGCAAGGATGGCCCAGCATAAATTCTTCCTTGCCTTGCTGTTCGCTAGTGTGGCTTGGGAAACTGGGTTTCACAGTGCAAAACAAAAGCAAAGTCTTTTTTCTCCTTGTCTCTGTGAAGTACTTGGGAAGATAAATTCTGTTGAATTTTGTTGACATAGGTATTATTGATGAGCTATATTATATGACTATGTTTTGGTAGCATGTCCCCAAATCCTATTAAATATTTGTAAATAGCTTTTACAGTATACTTTCAGAAATTTCAAATATAAAAATTATACTCTAGCAAATGGGCAAGAATGCTGTCAGACTGTCCTCTAATAGGAAAAATGTGGTATGACTGTTTACAAAGATATGAAATCAAACAATGATTTTTTGTTTTCTGCAACACTTTGATAATCATGCACCAACACATCAAAGCAAATGTAAAGTATACTGAGAAATATTGAGTAGGAGATGCATGTACACTTATCAATACATCCATCTCAAAGCCAAACTTCTGGCTCTTATTCTCAAAGATGAGTCTCAATTTAATAAACAGGTGTGTGGTGGGTTGACCCTGGCTGGATACCAGGTGCCCACCAAGCTGCTCTATCACTCCCCTCCTCAGCAGGATGGGGTGGGGGTGGGTGAATATAAGATGAAAAAAACCTCATGGGTCAAGATAAAGGCAGTTTAATAAAGCAAAGGCCATATGTGGAAGCAAAGGAAAACAAAAGATTTATTCTCTACTTCCCATCAGCAGGTGAAATCCAGTTGCTTCCCAGGAAGGGGGTCTTCAGTATGTGTAGCAGTTGTTCCAGGAGACAAATGTCATAATAACAAATGTTCCCCCTCCTCCTTTATCTTAGATTTTATTGCTCAGCAGACATTATATGGCACGGAATATTCCTTTGGTCAGTTTGGGTCAGCTGTCCTGGCTATGTCCCCTCCCAAGATCTTGCCCAGCCCCAGCCTCCTGTTGAGGGGGGCAAAAAATGTTGGGGACACGGCCTTGAAGCTGTGCCGGCCCTGCTCAGCAGTAGCCAAAACACTGGTGTGTTATCAACACCCTTCTAGCTACCAATGCAGAACACAGCGCTATGAGGGCTGCTATGGGGAGAATTAACTCACTCTAACATGCTCCTTTTGCCAAGGTGAAATCCTACTTTCATTTAGTTGCCACATTTAAGATGTGCAGACAGATCTCTTCCTTCTTTTCTCCTAGGTTATTTTGGTTTGTCTTTATTTAGTAACTATTTTTTTCAGTGTCACCTTGTAGTTAAGCAAAAATCTGGAAAAGAAAGTTGAACAGAGAAATCCCTTTTGATACAAGACTTGTATAAAACTAGACTTTGTCTAAGATGTTCCTCTTTAATTGTCAGTAACAAGACAAATACTTCACGAACTTCATTGCCTAGTGCAATCTTATGTTCAGGAAAGTAAATGTGTAATTATTCTTAGTTCCTGTGGTATTCAAACATGAATTTTAATGCCACCAAATTGAAGTTTGCAAATGCAAATATTGTTGTAGTGAAATATGAGACTCATTTTGTCCTCTTTTTGCAAATTACTTTAGCAGAAGTGCTACACTTCATTGCTAGTTCACAGTGCTGCCTCAGTCATTAGCATTGACAAATTATGTTCTCGAGGTTAAGAGAAGTGCTTTACATCTAAGGTGGTCTGGCCACAGTCAGCTAGATCTCAAAATTCAAACCTGAATAGCTGTCACTTTTCCCTTTTTTAAAAAAAATAATTGTAAATCAAAGAGTGGTGAGCATATTTTGAAAATCAAAATATTGTTTCTGTTGAAATAATTTACATACAAATTCATTGAAAATCAATTATCTCTAGTTCTGGAACACTTCCTAGTGGAAAAAGCACAAAACCCGGCTAAAAATGTCAAGTCATAGTTATTATATTACTCTAAATGTATGGTAATCTAGTAGCTAAGAATTCTATAACATGATGTAGGTAACACCTGTTATATTACTGAGGGGATAAATAGTTCACATGCTAACTTATGGACTACAATATTAAGGTATGCTAGCAAGAAAGGGAGATGGAATTGTACAGAGCTGATGGGACTGTGATCATTTTTATGTATATTGTATGAGAGGCAAAGGGTCATTGAAGTAAAAATTTCATCTTACGATCCTTCTCCCTGATTTCATACATGTGATACTTCTTTTTACTGGACAGAAGCAGCAAAAAAAAAAATGGTAGTTATGCAGCAAGTAGTGGAATTTTTTTATTTTACTGTCTGGACAGTGTATGTTAATCTAGCAGGTTTGGGAGTGTGAAAATATAGAGGATGTATGAAAAACTAAGTGGTACTTTATCATGTACATGACTTATTCTTTACCAGTTTTTTCTCAGTTTCCCTCTTTCTGGTAAATATAGAATCATAGAATTGATTATGTTGGAAAAGGTCTTTAAGATCATAGAGTCCAAGTATGACTGACTTCATCCTTAGGGATACTCTCTGAGTATGGTTATCTCTCTTTTGGCACATTTGGAAGGAGGTAATGTGAATCGGTGTGTTCATGTCTCCCAGTCAGCTATTGGAGACTTGTAAAATCAGCTGTCAGCACACAGTACACACAGTGCATGCAATAGAATCAGCTGTCTAAACATGTCTTCATTGTGATTCTTAAAACCTGTACTAGAATATCTGTAGTACAGAGGGTAATACTCCTCAGGTTTTTTGTTTGTTTACGTGGGCACTTTCCAAGTTAGAATCCATTCCAAGAGTTTAATGTAGATTCAACTTTCAGTACAGTATTGTGCTAGCCTCTGATACAAAATATATTTAGTGGGTGATGCTTGAATATCTGAATAATATCTGAAGCTGAGAAAACTCAAAAGATGTCCTTGTTCCTCTGCAGTGGTTTACCTGAGCTGAAACCTGGAAGCTAAGTTGAGTATACCTTAATCTCTTAATGATAAAGTTGCCAGCTCTCATTAGAAAGAGGTATTGCTAATCTGCTGCATTGAGGATTGTTGTTTTCACTATATAGTTCCCATTGCTACAAGGTAGGAGAGAAAATTGGTGGAATTGAGGAAAACTATAAGCATTGTGTTGCAAAATTGACTAATATTCATAAACATTTAGGTCAGGTCCCTGTTAATAGAAGTTTTAAAATGCAATTTGAAAAATTCTTGTGCTCTTTCACAAATTACTAGAGGAGCCTTATGTTTTTAGCACAATGTTCAAAGAGTAAAATTGTGACTGCTTATAACTCACAGCAACAACGTGAGTGGAGATTTCAACTATGCTCTTGGGCACAACACAAAGATCTGTGGGTTCATCAAGTTAGCCTAGCGTATGCTATGGAATATGTGGTTTATTGAGGCAGTTTTCAGAAAAATACTCTTGAAATGGAGATAAGTATGAGATCTCTAGGGAAAGGCAACTCACACTTCTGCAACAGTGACATGTTTATGCTTACAAAAAAGTTCATGTACCATCATTAACTGAATATACCTTTATATTCTGGAATATTTTGTTTTCCTTGGTGCTGTAGGCTTCTAGAAGATAATTGCACAAACTTGTGGGGAGAATCTTGAAACTAAACGATGCCATCACTTTTCTAGTGACAGTTTGTTAAAGATATAGCTAGAACAAAGCCAACTTCTCTCTTCAGCTGTGCTTGTGATGTTGACTCAAACCATAACAGACACAATATAAGAGTTGGGATTGCTTCCTGTTTCTCTCTTACAGTAAATTTAGGAAACAGTTTTAATTAAAACTGTTTGGCCTAGTAATCATTAATACTTGAAGGATTTGCTGTAGTATGGACTACATTTCGTAAATTTCTAGCTCTGCACTCAGGCTGCAGAGCCATACGTTCAGAAGCTGTATGTTGGCAGAGTTTTTTGTGGGGTTTGTTTGGGTTTTTTTTCTTTTGGAGATACAGGTTGAAACTCTTCAATTCACTTCTTGGTTTAGATGTTTAATTCTATGTTATAGTGGTATTTTGCACCCTGCAGGAAAGTGGCTTTCCAATGCTTCCTGACAGACCAGTGCTTGACTTCAACTATTACTAGGGAAGAAACATCTGCAGCACAAAGACATGTCTTGTGCAAGAGGTCCTGTTGAAAAACAGTGCAAATATGGGCTTAGTGCTATACCATTGCAAAAAGCTGCCTTCCTCCATCCCACATGTTGCTTTGTACTGTAAACAATAGTATGTGGGGGGAAGAAACTAACTGGGAGTACAAAAAGTATTTTACTTTAGGCATAAAATAATTGAAGTAACTAGTCCACATAATCTGATTTAGTGTTTGAACTCAATTTTTAAAAAATAACCTTTTTAAAGCAAAAACCCCACCATCCATTCAATACAAACAGGGAGTAGGTTCTCTTTAGAACTGTCCTATACTTCAGAGTTTTCTTGTCTTCAGTCATGTTTTGTGAGGCTAGGAAGTATTATATTGGCAAGTCTGTGGTCTTGTGCCAGAAGACATACTGTAAGACAAGTTCTCAGTCATGGAGGAAAGCAAGGGCATAGTGCATGTGTGAGGGATCTTCTTCTGTTGCTGTAGTTCCTTTGGAATCACAGAGCACTGTATAGGCTCTTCCAAATTAACATGGAATGTATTTTTACTTTCAAGTCTCATGTGAAGGCAAAAAAAAAAATGTCCAGGGGAAGGTAAGTCAGGGGGTATCAGTGGGAAATCAATGTTGATTAGATGAATAATATTTTTAAAGTATAACTTAAAGGGAGGTTTTCAATACACCCAAGCAATATTTAAGCTTCATTATCCTTCTTAAAATGCTTTAGGAATAACTGTGTGACAACAAAAGAAATTGGTAAAAAGTTGTCCAGTTTCTTGTGCCAGTATCTAAGAACCAGTAGGAGAGACTTCAGATGTTTTCCTTAGTCTGCACCAGACATGGTGCACTAATTGCTGAAAAAGCCTTAAATGAGCTCCAAACACAGCATTTAGTCTGTAGTGACAAGGTACTCAGTTAGAATTTAACGAGAAGTCAGTGTCCTATGCTATATAAGATGAGAAAAATACATTTTGGAAGGTAGAACTAAAAATGTGAAGGAGAGAATGAATGCTATTTTAAAAAATTAAACTTGTCAGACATGACTACTTGTTCCAGGTGTTTTCCTTCACAATAAACTTTAAATTACTGGGCTTCAGAACCAGAAAAGTCTTCTATCTTTTTTTTCTCTACTGACTTAAAATCCATTTCTGTTTCCTATCCTGTCATAAACTATTTCCTATATAATTCAGAATAAACCATTTTTTTTTGAAGTGTGCTACTGCATTTCTAAAACACTGATTTATAGAAATCTAAGTTTGTGGGGTGGGGAAATAATTATATTGAATAAACAAAAAATCTAATTCTTACAAAACTTTAAAAAACAAAAGAATTTTAATTATAGCTAATATTTATGTGCAACTTAGTCTTATGCAGTGTAACACTTGGTTATGCATGATCTTTTGGGTAGTCCTTTTTATTTTTTTTTCCTTGAGATTAAGGACTTGCTTACGCCAGAGCCTCTAAGGAAGAGCACTATGCCCTTGTTTTTTTTTTTTTTCTGGAAAACAGGAATAAAAGAGGAGGAATACAAAAATCTTATTCTGGAATAACTGCCCAAAGAACATAACTCAAGACTTCTATTTTATTTTTTAATAATGCTGTACTTGTCTGAAATAAGTTTGCAGCCTTATATTACCCCCTTAGAATTGCTGTACATTTTTTTATATGTTTTCTTCTGTTAATCAGCTGGAAGCTTTTTTTGCAGTGATAAGCCTCTTCTCAGGCATTTGCTATGCCTAACTGAATGCTTAAAGATTTTGTGTGACTCATAATTTGGTAGTTAAACAAGAAAGGGTATGAGAGATCTATACAGAAGTCAGCAGTTATTGCTCTTTGTATTAGAGACAAGCTACTGTTTGATTAAAATGTGTCTTGTTATTTTGTATTATCACTTCCAAGAAAATCCCTTTTCAGCTTACTTTTGGACTTTACCTGCTGTTGAAAACTGGTTCAGTAACTAATAGATTTTCTGTGTAAGAAAAAAGTATGGAATTTTCATATAAAGCTTCAAGTTAGTTTGCAACTTGGTGAAGTTCTGACATTTGCCTCTTTCGTATGATTTTTATTCTTTGAATTTATTTATACAAAATTATCAGCTCCTTTGGTATGGGAATACAAGGAATTTGGGAAAACATCAGGGAAAATATCAGTAAAAACGGTGAATAATTTGGTGGACTTGTGTAGAATAAGAAGCACTCTGAGTTAGTGAGTCCTCAGAGGAGTGTAGCGTAGAGAAAAGGTTTCTATTTGGGTAAGGTGACTCTATAGGTTACTAGCAAACGTGTTCTCAGTGTCTTTCTGCAGATCTCAAAGGCCAATTCAGAGATATTGAGGTGAAATCTCACCTCCCTCTATCTCTCAAAGTTGCTGCTGGCACAATGAATAACATGGCTGTTTTTTCCACTTTCTGAAAATGATGGGGATGATGGCATGAAATGGAAAGGGAAGGAGTATGAGGATCTGAGGAATGTCAATGAGGAGCAGCTGTGGGCCTCAGGTTATTGCGAAGCTAAGAAAGCCAGAAAACATCAGCAAAAACCAGCTGAAAGAGGTTATGAGAGGGGAGAGCAACCTAGAAGGAACTTGAGTGGGAATGCAAAATATTGAAATTATTGCAGAGACATGGGTGCTGGCAGTTAAGGATGGGAAGAGCTCCCAGAGGGTGTTGCCAAAGGATGCTGCAGGGGTAACAGCAGCAAGAGGGGAAGCCCTGGGGTGCTGAAAAACACAAGAAGCCAAGCTGTTTGTGACTTGTCTCAGATGTGCCTGTGAACAAGTAGAATAATGGCAAACAAATGAATTCTGCTCACAGGCATTTGCTTTGTGCCCAGTTTCCTGTCATACAGCTGTTAAAATCTTACTTACTTTACTAACCTACTCCAAGCAATGCTTATGTTTTTTATCGGGCAAGCATCCATCATAGTAAGTGTTCTCAAATATTTTGCTTCCACTTGCTAGTGTTCTGAATATGGTGTTGGCAACATACACCCACATGGAGACAGACACTAATTTCAGTAAGTCATCGCCTGTATCTCTGTTGCTGTAATTGGTGCCTTACACATTTTTAGATGTAATATTGATATTAATATGTAAGAATTAAACTTTGTAAGTTAAGTTCTGTGGCTACAGACTAATGCTTCATAGATGACTAAGCCAATATATCTGACACTTTGAATGATTTTCATTAGTGTCCCTAGAAAGTGTTAGAAAACAGAGAATAAACTATTGACTTTTTTAAGCTTTCTGTAGCATGAGGCTAGTGAATAAAAATGGTACAACAGCAATACTGAATTAGGTGCTGCCTTTTCCCTTGAGTCCACTCAAATAGAATTTCAATTTACTGAAAAGGACAAAAAATGTAAAAATCATTATCAAAGTAAAAGATTACTTATTTAACTAGGTTTTGATCTCAAAGATTATTTTAGTGAAGAACATAATGAAAAAATGAAAATCATCTTTGTATACAACACATTCTGGTCTAATATCTAATTGTACTTAGAAAAAGTAGCTTAATATCTTTAAGACATAATTCCATCTTAAAACGTCATGGAGAAACTCATTGGAAGGTCCTTAAGATGTCAAAACTAATACCTGCTATTTTATGTTCTTGGAGGATTTTCTTTTATATGAGTTTAGAAATGTTCTTTTGCTCTTACAGCTTGTTTGTGACATTTAAGTGGAAGAACAGAGAGCTTGCCAAGATCATGAAATACAGATTGTGGATGTCTGCCACCTGTAGTTGACCATGAATTTTTTTCCTGTGGCTTTTGGTTTTGGTGTGGTATTTCTACTTTTTTTTATAAATTAGTGTTCAAGTTGGAACAACTGCTTTATTACAATTCAACTGGTTTTTAGTCATCTTTAGTAATTGCTTTAGAAGTGAATTTATATTGCTAGGTCAGTTTTAAAACTTTACTATCATCTCTGATAATCTACTTATAGGACTCCTGAGGTACAACTAGGTTTTCTCTAACCTGTTCAAATGCAGTCTTAGGGTGGATCCATGGTACATACAAACAAATATGACTTGAGTTGGGTAGCTTAAAGTGATGGGTTGACCCTGGCTGGACGCCAGGTGTCCACCAAAGCCGTTCTATCACTCCCCCCTCCTCAGCTGGACAGGGGAGAGAAAATATAACAAAGGGCTTGTGGGTTGAGATAAGGACAGGAGAGATCACTCAGTGTATTGGGTCTGGCTGAGATGGAAATAATTTTCCCCATAGCAGCCCTCATAGTGCTGTGTTCTGCATTGGTAGCTAGAAGGGTGTTGATAACACACCAGGGTTTTGGCTACTGCTGA
>JANZLQ010000056.1:401774-417718 GCA_026212715.1 Elanus axillaris | reverse complement strand
GGACAGCCTGCCTCACCATGGTCTTCCCCACGGGCTGCAGGGGAATCTCTGCTCTGGCGCCTGGAGCATCTCCTCCTTCTCTGCACTGACCTGGGGGTCTGTGGAGTTGTTTCTCTTACATGTCCTCACTCTCTGGCTGCCATTTCTCTCTGTCCCATAACTTTTTTCCTTCTTAAAAATGTTATCCTAGAGGCGTTACCACAATCACTGATGGGCTCAGCCTTGGCTGGCGGCGGGTCCATCTTGGAGCCGGCTGGTATTGGCTCTGTGTCAGACATGGGGGAAGCTTCCAGCAGCTTCTCACAGAATCTACCTCTGTAACCCCCCCGCTACCAAATCCTTGCCGCAGAAACCCAATACAATTGCTAAACTGCAGTTGTCTAGAAAATATTCCATCGAGATTGGTCATGGGTGATAAATTGTTTTAATAAAGAATCCCCTACAAAATCTGTGTGGAATTATGATCTCTGGTATCTGTTTTAAGTACACACACAATTCAAATGTAAAAATGGGTGTGATTTAAAAACAAAGAACCTCTAATGATGATGCCTTATGCAAAGACAGAATTCATGTTTTTGCTAATAACAATGTAAGCAATGAAAAATAATTTGAAACAATCCTTAAGAAGGACTAATTATTTTTACACGAACTACTCATTAATAAACTGCCATCATCCTTGTTCATTCTTAGTTAAGATTATAAAAAATTCAAGTATTAGACCAGCTAAATGACAATGAGAACTGTGAGAAAGTCTAGAAGAAAAAAACCCCAAACAGTTATGTTGTTCTCTAACACAAAACCAGTGTCCAGAATACAAACAGTACAATGAAGAATAGACTGTAAGATTAGAATGTAAGAATTGTTTCTTGTAGTATCAGAGAGACTGCTCTCCTGTGGTTTTCATCATCTGAGATAACACGACTCTGGAATCAGAATAACTTTTTATAGGAAAAAATAATTTCCGTTGTGATAACTGAATTTCCCTTCAAGTTCACAGGCTTAAAATTCTGTGATTTACTTGGAAGTTTTTATCTTTTCCAATTTATTTTAAACATGATAATAGACTGCAAATGGTTGAGATGATATAGAGGACCTAATGACTCTTTCTTTCTTGGGGAAGAAGATATAAGAGATTTATAATTAACTGATAGTAAATTGTGAACTGTGCAGTGTTCCTTTGTTGCCTGCTTTCAACTATTTCTTCTCTTATGCTAACAAGTGAAGATAATGGTCATTGTGCTTTCTGAGGACTTTTGTTCACTTCAGGTGATTTCAGCTGATATTGGGAATTGTATAAAGTAAAATTAATACTATTTATCTGTTTCTTTGTGTAGAAGAATTGATCTTCAGGTGGTAAATTCACAGCAGCTCACAGGTGGATTCAAGGTTGTGATATAAATAAAAGTGTTCGCTTTTATTCTCATTTGTCATCCTCTGGGTCAAAATGCTTTCCTAGCACAAAGATGTGATTATTATTTTTTTAAATGAATATATTAACAGATTTGGCATTATAGATAGACCTTTAGGTACTCTGTGACCTTGGAACAATTCTCTTCACTGTTGTCAGCTAGCCCTTGCACAGCAATGACAGCTCATGTTTTACAGCTTAGAGTTTCATAGAAAATTTAGTAGTAGATAAAACAAATGTTTTCTTTCCTCAGATACTTGTCACAAATGATCTCTTTCAATAAAATAAAATGCAATTTTTTAAGCAGGTAATAGGGAACACTTACTATTTAAAATTTTGGAACTGGGACTCAAATAGTGAATTTTTATTACAGTACAAAAATAAAAAGTGCTTTAGGTAATTATTAATTTTCTATGATGCAATATTTAAATAGTAAAACTTCTGTATCCCTCATGCTCAGATGCATGGACTATTACCTTGGAGGAACATGCATCTTAGTCTTAACATTACTGGCCAATGTGAATAACTTGACTCAGCTGGGTTTGAGTATGCTGTTCAAATACCTAGAAGTATTTCTATCTGCAGCTGTTTGCAGGAAAGGGGCTATAGCTATTGCTAGCTATAACTACTGTAGCTAGTAATTATGCTAATATCATTGAACGTGGTTAACAGTATTGTTCAATACTAAACCTATAGCAACTACCAAACTTTAAAAATTACTTTTTTTAAAAAATAATGTTTTCATTAGGTAGGTGTATTAAAGACTGTAATTGGTAGATGTTAGCTGCATGCACTCCCCTGTGTGGGACTCATCTGAGCTCGGGATGAGCTACAGTGATGTCCTCTGGACGCAGCTGCTCAGAAATCACTTTTATAGTTGTATCTCTGGCCAATTTCATCACTCACACTGGACTTGCATTTGTCTCTGCAGACTAGCTGGTTGTCTGGAAAAAAGGAATAGATACAGAGCTGTGCCCTATGGAGAAGACATAAATGACCCACTTACACAAAAATCTATTTTACAAGAGTGTAAATCTTATCAAAATACTTGGTGCGCTTTTTGCTGCCGCATCCACTCTCCCATGATCAGAATAATAATTTTCTGCCAAAAAAGTGAGGGGAAAATACCTCTTTTCTACATGAAAAGCGCAAAATGTTGTACATCTCAGCCTTTAAGCTATATGGCTATTGCCTCTCTGATGATAAATTAAACAGGTAGTTATTTATCTATTAATTTTTGTCTTGATTTGTGTTCTAGGAGAATGATTATAAGCTTTTAAATGTAACTGAAGCTCCAGTTAAGAAAGGCCATTAAGTCAACTACAGCTATTTTTGTCTTGTCAAACTTAATGCCTGAAAAATGAGTGTGCGTATAATGTATATGACAGAGCTATATGTACAGCAGGAAAGACAGTAGCCTTGTTTTATTTATGTTTATATTTATTTATATTTAGTATTTATATTTATTTATTGGTTTATTTATAAGATTTGAAATGCACCTGTTTTTGCAGTCTAGCTTCTAGGACAATGACAGGCTTTTCCTTCAATGCAGTTATGCTAAAGTTGCATTTATGCACATAGAGTTTAGACAGGTGTTTGTGGTTGTCTTCTGGGTGAGGGAAGGAACATGCAAGTTCCCCCATTATAATACTGTGTTTTCCCTTTCATAACTGTTCTTTGTGGAAAAGGATGCTTTTCAGGCAGCTTTAATCATTTTTGGTGAGGCACTTTAGATTTCAGCTGCAGCTGAGGCTTTCATGAAACCTGACTTTGACCTTACTCATTTTTTAAAAACTCTGCTGTACACACTGAGTAATAATAATTGGACTCCTTCAGGGACGCCATAGTTACAGGTCAAACTTCAATATTTTAAATGATCTTTCTTGATTCATTAGGCCTGCTCTGTAACCTTATCCCTCTTTAACATAATTGAGGAGAATTTCAGAGTTTAAAAAAACAAACATTAAACGAAGCAAAGTATAGAGAAGGATGACAAGGTGAAAAGATTGAGGTGTAGTAAGAGATTTTAAGTTTAGTTTGCTTAAACTATTCAGTTTAAGTAGTGTGATTTCTTCTTTTTTTGTCCACGTGCAAATCTCTTTTCTTTTCCCCTGTCATTTGAAAATAATTATTTACAAAATTAAACGCTATATCACTGTTTAATCCTATGTTATAACACAGGATTCAATAGTTTCTTCACCAAGACCTTTAGAAGAAGGTGCCTAACCATGAAGGGAATACAGATTTTTGAATTGTCTCCAGATCAGTGAGTAATATTTCAAGATTGATAAATCCTGGAAAGAGACATATAAAAATATGTTTTAAGGGTAATACTGGAGCTATAAACTGGAGCATACTGTATGAAGGCTTTCTGGTATTCCCATTATGGGAGTGAAATGATTCTTGATCTCTGCATGTTTACTCTGGGTGTGAAGATTTAATTAATTCTGTGCTTCAGGGCTTCTGCTGGTTGAGTATGCATCTACTCTCTGGGTGCAACAAGGGACACTAAAAAAAAATGTGGAAAGAGGTGGCTTTGGCTATGGACGTTCTTCAGTGCCTCAAAAGGTAGATATTGAGCTGGGGTTTGGGGATTTTGCGGTTGTTTTTGTTTTGTTTGGTGGGGTTTTGGAGGTGGGGCTGTGTTTGTTTTTTTTTCCTTTCATAAAGGAAATTCCACTGAAAGACAGGTTGGCACCAGATACCTCTGAATAGACCCACAACTAAATGTGTTAGGAAGAATTCTCTGACATTTGAAATGACAAATTCTTCTGAGACTATTTTTCTCTTTTCTGCAATGTAATCTTTAGTCAAACATTGGGACTGAACAGACCTTTTACCTGTGTTATCTGAGTGCACAAGAGTTTCTCTTGGATCGCATGAGGTTGGAAGCCTCACACTTTTGATCACTAGTCCCTCATTCTTTCCCTTTTACATGTAGCTTTGGTGGGTTGCTTCTATTTATTTATATTATTGGGGTTGGGGAAGGAATTGCATGCACGTAAGAAGTAAAGCTTGTTGTAGGCTGTAAAATGTGAAATGAAACATAGTTCATCAGCTAATTAAGACTATTGCTTTCTAACAAATACCTGGTACTCCTCTGGAAAAAAGAATCCATGTAGTTCCGGGTGGCATGAGAACCCTTAGCTGTGTTAATAGCCCAAAATATGACAGTCTTTTACTTTCAAAATCAGAAGGGTATTTGGAGCAATTGTACGGAAGTACAGGGCTAGATAGTGCTGTTGATTTCCAGTGTATTGAGTGTCTGTTCTGCTCAACCCTCCAGTGTCTGATTTGTCTTGTCTTGTTTTCCAATCATAAAAGTACTTGTAGGATGGTATGCATGTGTGTCACTTCTGCACTTGTGCCAAGAGTTATCAGGGAGTGTGCATGTTATGTTCCAGTACCTAAACCCATAGTAACACACAGCCTGAGTTAGCTTTATTTCCTTATCTTCAGAAGTTCTGAAACTGGATGCATGCTATTTCAGACTCTCTCTGCTTCCAGCAACCTATACCTAGTCTCCAAGGCCAACTATATTGAAAAGCTGCCACTAAAGTTCTCTCAGGCTGTTGCACATTTTATTTCTTTGAAATGTCATAATTTGAACTAACCATACTTTAATCTTAAACTCACCATAATTGTAAACTCAGTTCTACCTGTAATAAGGTAATAATTACTACCTGTAATGTAGACTTGAGAAAAATGGGGGTGGTATTAGCTGTTCTTCAAATGCAATCCTAATCTGAGAAGTCTATACAGAGAGGAAGTAATTTAATGTGTTTTTATTAATTCTAAAGAAGTTGATGCTACGTGCCTCCATACTGTATGTATACAAGGCATATACTGTTGGGCATAGGCTTCCTATCTTAAAACAGATTGCTTAAACTATCTTCAGTCACTTTTGTTGTTGTCAAGTGTATTGTATTTTGTTTGGACAATGAAACACTAGTTGAATAGTCAATTTTCTATTAAGCTTGACTCATGATAAGAACGTGACCAAACCTATCCCTACCATTTTCAGTTATTGCCATCAGTTACTCCAGTGACAAAGTGTTCAGTTAAAATTGATGCTGTAATAATGCAGCTCATAAGAAATAAGTCACTAGTAGAACATAAGTAAAAATGTTTTGCAATGTTTAGTATCATAGTTATGTTGTCTAGAATATATATTTTATATGGCTGGAGAAAGGTGAGGAATAGCATTAAGTGTTTAGCAGTTATTGCCAAGGAAGCATCAGTGTACCAAAAATTAATCTCTACTGTGAATTTATTAGAAAAGCTGATAACAAATGTTAAATCTATACCAATTGTCTATTTAAGAAATATTGAATTCTTAAATTAAGGCACTTCAGTAAAAATCAATTATACAGTCCAGTATAAAAAGTGTAAATATTCCAAAGTAATTACGCTGAAGGAAGACTCATGTGAAGGAAGGAACAGGATTTGGGATTATTTGGCTTCAGTGAATAGACATGTGGTTCAAGGCCTTCCACATTAGAAGGATACCTTTTTTTTTTTTACTCAGAATCCCTTTGAATAGGTGAACATTGGGAGCATATGGAGATTACTAAAAGATAAAAATGAGTAGGAATAATCTTTTACCAAAACATAAATAATCAAACTAGTTACTTTCAGTATGGGCTAAATGCTCTCTGAACTCATTGCAGGGACTATCCAAATTAAACACATAAATGGAGGATCAAAGTCAAGCTTAAAGGCAAGTTTATTTAAAATGGCAGATTTGCATGTAAGGCATTCACTGTTAGCTTTGCAAGAAAACTAGGTTAATTAAAAGATTTTAATGTAGTCAGGAAAAAAGGTTTGAAAAAAAGGTCAAGAGCCATACCCTTCCAAGGTGAATGTGAAAGGGGATGTGACTGTGAGACTTGGAAGATTGACTAGACAAGACCAGGAACACTCTTGTTGTGTACAAATAAAAAGGGACAAGATGGCTGGACATATAAAGGTCATAAGTTCAAAGGTGATTCCATACCAAGTTGAAAATGAGTAACAGGATCTAAACCATCTTGCTATTTAAATTAGCATTGGTCTCTTTGTTATGTAATTAGCAACCAAAATAGGGTAAAAAATATGCTTTAATACTAAATTCTTATATTCTTTGAAATTCAACAGATATACTAATTTCCAATTTAGAGTAGGAGAACCAAAGCTGAGTATTACAACTTCAAATTGTAAGATGTACATTTCCTTTTACTCCAAAGAGAGAAGAGAAATAAAAATAAGGGAAATTTATTACCTGTAACCTCACTTTCCTTTTCCTCACTGTGTATGTAGGTGATGCTTCTGACTTCAAAATAGTCTGATTTAGTTGCACTATTTCTCTTTTTCTCACTCTATGGTCTATAAACAGTCCCCAAGATTGGGCTTTCCTTTGGTATGCCTTGGGTTTTGTTTAGGCCAAACTTTCTTATAGGGAGGAAAAAAATAATAGTATGGTGCAAGAAGTGTGAAGGGGGAAAGGTGAGAATGAGCAAAGAGAAAATTGCTTTTTATTCTTCTTTAAGAATAAAAGGAACCGCATTTGGAAAAAATACAACAGAAGAGAGAGGCTAAACACTGCTGATATGAGGTTATAGCTCTCTAATTTTGAAATTTGGCAGTTGTGGTTGGGAATGCTAATATCCAGTAATTGTTTAGAATGTTAAAAATCTAAAAGGGACCATAATTAGAATATAATGTAATTTTCATAAACTTAAGGTGATAGTTTACTTTGCAGTTTAAACCAGAAATTTTTTCTTCCTGCAAAGGCTTTTTACACTCTAGAACTTATTTTACCTGGCCAAGGGATGAATACAAGCTATGCCTGAAGCTGTTTCCTACCAAACAGGTGAAAAGTTGATTTATATCAATAGGCTAGATTAACCATATCAAGAGCAGACAGCAGCCTGAAAATCAGGGCGCTTGTGGAAGATGTGGGAGCACTCACACAACTTCTGCCCTGCTTATGCCAGGCTAGAATCCTGATCCCAATCTCCTTGTGCCAGGCCAGTACTATAGCCACCAGTATGATGTTTTTTTTTGATGTAGGGGTCATATAGTGTTGTTCAAAAAAATGTTTTGAATCTGCAGAAAGTTTTCAAAATGGATTCCTTGCTGATGTGGGTTTTTTCCTTTTTGTGGGTGGGGTCCTGTAAAGGACCTTTTTTTCGAAAGACTGGGGAAAAGAAAATAATCTTGGAACCTCTTAGATCAAGTCTGAAAGCAACCATCTAAAGAACTTTTAAGAAGACTTGCTACTTTCATTTATTTTATTTGAGAAAAAGATGTAGGTTAATATTGGCAGTCATAGGTGGCTATGAGCCCAGTCATACCGGTGTCAGTCAGGAGACTTGAGCATCTGCTCATTTCTGCAAGCAGCCAGCTTTGTGCACTTGGCAGTGGTGGATGGGCCATGATTTAAGGGGCATGTGTTGACAACAGGTTTTGTGGACTAGTGGTTACAGCTACTTATTTCTGATGAGTCCCAGCACAAAAGAAGAGGGCGTTTCTGTCACTGTTCTGACATCATCATGGAGGGACTTGCATGCAGTGAAGACATCACAGCTATGCTAAAATCATCTGGAGAGTCTTGTGGAAGGCAGGGCTGCTTAGCACCACTGCAGTTTTCTAAAGTATGAAGATCGGTCACTATTTCCTCTGGATATATCACTATATCCTCATGGATAACTGAAGAAAAAACTCTGGGAATATTTTCCTTGCATTTTAGATATGTTAGTCTTTGTTTTCCTTCTGTGGATAAAGGACAAGAACGCATAAGGAATTCTGGTATGGACACTTCTGCAAAGAGCAAAACCAAACAAAACCCAACCCCCCCCCAAACACAAATAAAGCAATAATCTGTATGTGCTCTTAAAATGCAGAAAGCTGTCCATATTGTTTTGCAGATATGACTCATTAAAATCAGTAACAGGATACAGCTTTTACATAAATCTTGCATTAATTGTAAAGTAGCCTTTGATGCAAACACAGCAAAATAAGAATATTTCAGCATTTTCATAGATGAAGCAGCAAACCCAAACAGTGTCTGGGCCATTTCAAGATCAAATCAAATCTGTGTGGCTTCCTGTATAGTTAAATGCCACATGTTGATATTGTATATTTCTTTTGGGCTCCAGACATAGGGCAAATGGCTTTCACTTCACTTACTATGGGACTCACTGGCTTGTCATCCATATCTTTGTTTTAACATAGCTTGAAAACATCTGCATAATGTAATAGGCTTTGTTAGTTAAAGTGGTTTGCTATTTCTAAATAATAATTTGAATGTAAAAACATTTGTCTTACTCTTGCTTATGATTAATTGTTCACAATCTGGTATTGTGTTGCTTTTACCCTGCACATGAATTTTATTGTTTCAAAAACTCTGTTGGAAGATATAAGCACCTTCTTGGGTACAGAAAAACATTTACCCATTTATCTTGTTGTGTTAGAATAAGTAGACATAAAGGACATAATGTTTTGGGGGTTTTTTTTGTCTTTGCTGTTAGTTGTTCTCAATAGCTTTGTTGGTATAGCCTTCCTCCTCTCAGAGTTGAACCTATCCTGAATCTTCAGCTTTCCTCTTGTGCTCAAAATTGAGAAACACTTCATCTTTGCATAGTCGTCTTCTACTGGGGCCCATTTATCATGCTAAAAGTCCTTCCTGGTTTCCTTGAGTCGTGAGGAGTTCAATAGTTGTCTTTGCATTCCTTTGCCAGGAATAGTGCAAAACTGGGCACACGGCTGAAGACTGGCTTGCTTCAAGGACATATGGGACTACATTTGACAGGTAGAATCTGGGGAGCATCCTGACTATGGATGGCTGGTGATGTAAAAAGGCTGTTTTTATACTTCCTGTAAGATAAGTTTGGCCAGTTTAAGTTTTGCCACTGAGTGGCTTATTCGCCTTTTGCCCTCTCGTGTCCTAATAGATGTGCAAACTTGCAAACAGTATGGATAATCAGCAATTTTACCTTTCAGGGTAGGTGTGATTGTGCACTTAAAGTAGGATCTAAAAATATCTAATGACCTGAGACAGAGAACACTCTTAAAAGAAAAACAAAACCACCTCAGCCTACCTATTAAAAAAAAAGTATCTAATTTGCCTACAGTAACTACTTGTACAGTGATAGCTGATTAACCTTATTGAAGTGCTTTATATTTAAAAACCAAAAAGTGTGTAGATATGCATAGTGAATCAGTAGCTTGAATCATTTGGAAAGCATGCTGTAGCATTCGAAATAAGCTGCAGGTAGTGGAGCTGCTGAGCTGCAAACCTTGTGAAATGGGAGCTAATTGCACGTTTTGGTCGTGCAGGCACATACTGCTGTTGCTAGGTTATCGCAGGATGAGAATAGATGCTGTGTCTGCTGAGTGCAGAAGGGAACAAAATGTTTTTGTGTTGCATCAGATATGCAGAGACTGTGACCTCATCCCACACAGACTTATTAACAGTGGTGAGTATGAGTTGGGTCTGTCCACCTAACGAGCAACTACTCTCAAGTATTCTATGCTAGCATTGAAATGACAAGTCCAGTATTAATGACGAAGACTTCTACATATCCTGTAGAAAGGCAGGCTGCATCTTTTAATGGCAAACAGAATACCAAGACAAGATGCACTGTAAACTTTAAATACGTTTCTAGGAGTGACTGTTTTCCCAATCATTTGTTACATGCCATGCCAAAAATATATAACCTCACTTCACTGTACAGGCAACAGCCTTTACTTGTTTAGAAAGTGTCCCTTCATCTTAGATGTAAGAGATAAGTGTAACTAAAAGACAGATTATTGTAGAAAAAGAAATGGAGAGGTATCCCTGAAATCTGTAGGCACAGTCACTAGAGCTGCAGTCACCACTGCCTTTCTCCAGTTTTATCCCCTTATATAGCAACACAGTGGTAACCTGTTAGAAAACTATATGGAAAGGTATTGCTCCAAGGCAGCAAGGTCAGTGTGACCTTGACCATAAGTATAGACTGTCCAGGAGTGCCTGTGGTGTTCTCATCTGTGTAAATAGTCTATCTTGGGGCCAGTTTCCTATAATCACCTTTTAAAACAAGATTGCTGGACATTATGTACGTGCTGTACATCCAGTATTCAACACTAAAAAAAGTTTAGTAAAAAGATGCTGTTTCTTAATAAACCATCATGTTCTAGTAGCAAACACCAAAAATGGGTAAATAAATTCATTTAAGAGATTTTTTTTCCACTGCATGCTTACATAGATTTTCATCTGCTGAACAAAAATCCTCATTTTAAGTCATTTACTAGGAAAAGTAAATTACTACATTTAATTACACTTATTTTATTAGAATTATTTCCACACATCTATTGTTGCTCCAAACATCAATGTCACCTTCAAAATTCCACTTTTTGACTGAATAAAATATCGGTGTGAAGAGTTGCTATAAGTAGTGTGCATAATTATCCTCACAGACATCAACCATCAAAAAAAGTTAAGCATTTTATCAGAGCTTGTGTTTTAAACTATAGTTGTGGAAGGGAGAAGCACTTTCATAAGGTTAATTTACCATAAAGAACATTAGGCTGTGAAAAATCAAGGAACTGAGGAATTCCAGTTTTTTTCCACTATTTGACTAACATACAAGTGGGCACTCCATTTTTAAATAATTAAATTTGGATGAGATGGATCCAGTACATAAAGTTCAGTAACAGCAGACACTTAACGTGATTTTCTGCTCAGTTAAGGGGATTCAATTGAAATAGGTGTCTTCCAGCACAGAAGAGCATAGCTGAAAGCAATTCAGGAGAAAGGGAAGGTTTAGAAGGAACAGATATTCCTGGTCTTCAGAATAAAAAACTTTAAGCTGTGCTATTATTAGCTGTTGATCTTACAATAAGCTTGGAAGTCTCATGTTGAATATAGGACATATAAAGCAGCTAGTGCTGCCAAGATAGTTGTGTGTCCCTTGTAGACAATATACTATATTATGCAAGTCTTCATAGACAACCACTTTAAAATCTTCTGAAATGTCTGATATGAAGTACAATTGGACTCAGGACCTTGCAACAGAGACATCTTGTGACTTGATTTGACTTGACATTTCCTGCGCCTAGGCTATGATTTTGATAGTATATGACACAAATGTGTTTTTATTCAATATGACCTTGCATGCTACTTTTTTCCTTTTTGGGACCCAACCTGGTTTTGGCTGCAAGTATGTCCAAAGGGACCATATGGCCTCTGTACCATCCAGTGTAGTAAAACCCATGGGTATTCACCATGGGGTCCACTAGTTGATATTCCTGACTTAAGCAGCTTAATGTTAGAAATTATTTTTTGTAACTGTACAATTTCATTCCTCCAACAGCATTATTTGCGAACATATGAGAAAGATCAAGAGTAAACTGTCCTTTGCTAGGGATAGTCATGGTGCTAAGCTCTGGTGGTTAAGGGTTCTCTGCAATGGCAAAGGTATTATTCCTCCTGTACACTTGGCAAGTGAATGATTGAACGCTCATCACCAGTTTATCTGTTTGCACTGTTTATGGTACAACCTGTAATGTAAGTTACATGAAATTTCTATATCAGGTGACATAACAGGGCACCTAAGTTCCCAGGCCTACGTATGTGAGAACAAGACCTACCTTGAATCTTTTTGGGGCTATAACCCAGACCTGTACCAGCCCACTGCTTAAGTCTCACTCCAACACCACTTCTGCCTTGTTGTCGTCTTCTCCAGAGCATACTTTGATTTAAACTGTGTACTTCCAAAAATTATTGTGGATGTAGCTATGTTGATTTTGTCTTCTTTCCTGGTTAGAAGATTGTAAAGTAGTGACTAAAATAAAATAAATCATGTCTATATTCTGAACTTGGAGAAAATAAGATACTTTTTAATGCAAAATTGAGGTTACAATTTGATCTCCTAACAGTCAATGTCATAGAGAAGTATTATGGGAATAAGCATATGATAGAGAGATGTCCTTCATGTTTTCTTGTAATCTCCATCATCCTTGCTAGGTGTTAATTTTAAATTAATGACATAATTGCACTGAAATGAAACTGTCCATTACTTAGACACTAGATTATAAAAGCAACATTGAGATTATGCTAATTAAAATAAATCCTGTTTCACTCAGCTGCAAACTATCTGAACTTTTCTGTTTAGAAAATTTGCATATACATCACAAATATTTATATTGAGATCCATCTGTTTCTTCAACATTATTGAAAAAGATTTTTTTTTATTTAGTAATATTTCACATCCTCCACTGTTTGCTAATTTTCAGGATCAATGAAGATTTTGAAGACCATTTCTGTACTGAACTAAGTTTGAATAATGTTCATACACAGAACTTTCTGCTGTACCTATTGTGCATATTTTTCCACCCATGCAAAACAGCATGAATATTTTATTAGAGACTGAACCTTGGGTAACTAATATCCTAGCACTTAAGTAATAAAGAAATTCACGGTGAGCTATTTTTTCCTTGTAGCAAATATAGCTAACAAGTTCTTGCAAAAAATGAGTTTTCTGAAGTCTTTATTATTTGTTTCCTTCCATCACGTTGTCCTGGTTTCAGCTGGAATAAAGTTAATTTTCTTCTTAGTAGCTGGTACAATGCTGTGGTTTGGATTTAGGATGAGAATAATGTTGATATCACCTTGATGTTTTAGTTGTTGCTAAACAGTGTTTAAACTAAGTCAAGGACTTTTCAGTTTCTCATGCTGCCCTGCCAGTGGAGCCTGGGAGTGCATGAGAAGTTGGGAGGGGACACAGCCAGGACAGCTGACCCAAATGAGCCAACAGGGTATTCCATACCATGGGACGTCACATCTAGGATATAAACTGCGGGGAGTTGGCCAGGGGACAGCATGGCTTGGGGATTGGTTAGGCATTGGTCAGCAGGTGGTGAGAAATTGCGTTGTGCATCACTAGTTTTGTATATTCTATTATTATTTTCACTTCCTTCTCTGTCCTATGGAACTGTGTTTATCTCCATCCATGAGTTTTTTGGGTTTTTTTCTGATTCTCTCCTTTGTCCCACAGGGGGTGGGGGCAGTAAGTGAGCAGCTGTGTGGTGCTTTATTGCTGGCTGGGGTTAAACCATGACATGTCTTCACAATGATGTGGTAGATCAGAGATTTTTTGGTGAGTGACAGCAGTTTTAGGAAAAAAGAATAAAAATATGTTTTCCAGAATAGAGTTTTTGAAATAGTCCCTCTACTCACTGCCATTCTACTAATTCATTTATCAATCTATCTAAAAAATCAAAGATGTTGGCTCTGTTTAAATGTACACTGTGTTTAAACATTATATGCAGTCTAAACAACAGCTATGCATGTGGGTAGTACTTATAAGACTATTATAATATTGTAATAAACACTGAGCAAGACCTTGCAGAGTGTGATTAAGCTGAATTTGAATGGACTTAAGTATTAGTGATTACAGAGAAAAATAGCTTCTAGTCTTCAGGTGTAGATTTTGTTTGTTTCATTTTTGGTAATAATAATTCTAAGAAATTTGATAAATAGTCTGCTATCTGGAACCTGATTTTTGTTTCGGTTTGGTTTTTTTTTTTTTTGTTGTTGTTTATTCTTTCTGGCTGCTTACAAGGTGGTTAGATGAGATACTTGCTCCCTTCTATGGGAGCAACATTATGGAGAGAGGAAAAAAAAAAAAAGTGCTTTAGAATTTTCTGGCCTTATCTGAAGTGATCTGTTTGTTGGAGTAACCAGACTTCTAACTTTCAAATATTGTTGAGCCTTCAATGTATTCATCTGTATTTTCATGCTTTGACAGTTGAACTTTTTTTTTGGCTATCATCCTTGCAGACAAGAGGATCGTAGAACAACAGATTGTATCTGTTGTTGGTTTTATATTGGGGTTTGGTGGGTTTTTTTGCTGTTTTGCAGGTTTAGTTGTCTAAACTGATGGCTTGACATATCATTCTTAAATAGCTCAGTAAGATATGATTACATTTCTTCAGTTATGATCTTTCATATTGATTTTTCTTTGTGTACTTGCTGTTAGTAAATGCTGTTAAGAAACCAAATTCCTAATAATTTTTTTCCACTCTTTTCTATCTTTGTAGTGAATAATATTTTTTGTAGCTATATAGAAATAATTTGTTTTCCTTGACTCTCAGTGAATATTGTAGCCTTGTGATACCTATACAGAACTCTATTAAAGCTTATTAAATTCCATCTAACCCTACTACTCTCCTTTTGTCAATAATCTGACTTTATTTTATTGGTTGCTAAAGCATTTTTACTTCTCCCTATATTTATAGCATTGTTAGTGAAAATACATTCTTTCATTATGAAATTTGGTAAGTGGAAACTTATAACAAAAGGTGAAATCCTTTTTGTTGGTCTCTTTCTCCTGTAAGTGGATATTAACTGTCTGTAGACCGCACATTGCACTGCTTTTTTTTTAAAGGAGTATTCTCTTGCACCAAACTGACCATTTACATTATATCACTTAAATTTATATTGCTTTTAAATAATAAAATAAAATCTAGTATTCATTTGTGAGACATGAACAAGCAGTGGATTAAGAAGATGCTAAAATGCATGTATTTAACCTCCTCAGGTTAGGAAAGAGATATTGATAGCTGTTGATAGATGTTGACATAGAAAATAACGACAGTGAGGGTTGGGAAGATAGCTGTTTTCCAATAAGGATAACTTTTGCGGGAGGGAAGGGGGCAGGGGATGGAAGGTCTTGATTTTGAAATTACCCTTGGGGAGCTGGGGAGGAAATCATGGTCTTATGCATAGAGTGCCAGTCTTAACAACTAGTTATACCACTGTGAGCCTCCACTCAAACAAGAGGAAAGTAAGTTTTGCTCTTGGTGAAAACCTGACTCATGGGCACTCTAAGGGTATGTGCAAGAAGTATGAAGAACGGCACAAAGACTTAAAAAAACAAAACCCACAAAACAAACAAATGCAAGAAACCAAAAAACTTCAGTAGGTTGAAAAGAAGTGTTAATATGCTTTGCAGAAGCTCCAAGCAAATTACACACAAGCCAGTTTGAAGTTGCATAATGACAACAGTGAGGTATTGAATGTGGTGATGTATTTTGCTCATCAGGAAAGGAAACTCAGTGCCTTGGTACCATGCCAATGCAACTGAGTACCTTCCATCCAGAAGCTGCTCACATCTAGCCAGGCATGGGGAAAGCCACAGAAGTACCTACGTATAAAAATGAAAACAAAAACTGGAAATCTGTTGCACGGAACTTAATTTAACATCCAGGATATGATGGTACTGGCTGAATGAAGTTTCATAGTAATTTTCTCTGCTTATCTGATTTCAAAATTTGAGTTCTAAAACAAGGATTCTCATGGCTTTGAGAGAAGACATTCTTGGTGTATTCAGCAGTTGTTTCAGTTTCATGTTAAATTGTTACACTATCAAAAGAAATTTGAAGTGAAAACACTTGAGACTGAAAGAATTGTATATTTAAAAAAATTAATGTAGGCTTTTTCTTCTTTGCCACTCTAGACATTTTCTTTTATCTCCAAAGCGGGGGGGGGGGGGGACGCGCCATAAACCCT
>JANZLQ010000056.1:385152-401764 GCA_026212715.1 Elanus axillaris | reverse complement strand
CCCCCCCCCCCCCCCCCCCCCCCCCCCCCCCCCCCCCCCCCCCCCCCCCCGCGCCATACACCATTAGCAGTGTCAAATCATCATGTTTCAAGATCAGTTTTGTTGAAAAGGATCCTTGCCTAAATCAGCATCAGATTTTTTTAGCATATATTATATAAACAATATACTATTTTTTTCATATTCCTAAAAAAAAAAAAAAGGTATTTTATGTCCAGGTATGTTGCCTAATATAAATAGGAAGATTCTTGTAGCTGGTTCTACTTTATCTAGTGCGTACTGTAAGAAGCTCAAACTAAGGGTACTCCAAAAATAATCATATTAAGTTTTGGGTTAGGGATTTTTTTTTTTAATTGTATGAAAAATAGTTTATAGAGACTTGGAGATGTATCCAAAAGAAAACTGCTTCAAAAGTGTGGGGTTTTTTTCTGAATGCAAAATGAGTTCCAAGTTATAAATCTCTTGAGATTGTTTCAGTTTGTTTCCTAAATGATTATGTAAGTGCTCTGAAAGGGTTGTCCATTTTACCTGCAATCTTTCATCTTATATTTTCAGATCACCCAGTGAAAGGAATCGGTTAAATAGGAGTGAAATAGTCTACAGAGTCTAGGTTTGGACTAACAGAAGCTTCATGTCTGCTGCCTTTTCTGTCTTTTGCTACATTGCAGATTGTTGTGCTTTAACCCCAGCCGGCAACTAAGCCCCACATAGCTGCTCCCTTACCTCCCTCACAGTGGGATAGGGGAGAGAATCAGAAGGGTAAAAGTGAGAAAACTCATGGGTTAAGATAAAGATAGTTTAGTAAGCAAACCAAAAGCTGTGTGCAAGCAAAGCAAAGCAAGGAATTCATTCACCACTTCCCATCGGCAGGCAGGTGTTCAGCCATCTCCAGGAAAGCAGGGCTCCATCACGCATAACCCTTACTTGGGAAGACAAATGCCGTCACTCTGAATGTCCCCCTTCCTCCTTCTTCTTCCTCCAACCTTATATGCCGAGCAGGATGTTGTACGGTCTGAGATACCCCTTGGGTCAGTGGGAGTCAGCTGTCCCAGCTATGTCCCTCCCAACTCCTTGTGCCCCCCCAGGCTCCTCGCTGGTGGGGTGGGGGGAGAGGCAGAAAAGGCCTCGGCTCTGTGTGAGCACTGCTCAGCAGTAGCAAAAACATCCCTGTGCTATCAACATCCAGCACAAATCCAAAACACAGCTCCATACCAGCTACTGTAAAGAAAATTAACTCTGTCCCAGCCAAAATCAGCACACAGATGTAAGTAGTAAATTCCAAAGCTCTTCCCACAGTAAAAGATCTGTAATTAAGTGCAGCAAGTTTGCTGCTTTTTCTGTTTTAACTCTTCATCTCTCATTTCTGACTTTTTCTAGCTATTGAGCTATTCTCTGTCCCAGAATCTGCCACTTTCATTTCTCTAGGCTTCCTACTTGCTCAGTGATTTATTGACTAAGGACAGACTCAATTCAGATTTGCAAATGGCAAATAATAATTTTGTGTGGTCTGCTAGTCTTTGACAGTTTCCTTTATGTTTTATTTGCTTGGTAGCTCATTACTTCATGATTTTTTTTTCCAGAGTTTGTTTATTTTTTATTTAGATTTCTTGTTCATGTGTTTATCTTACCTTCTGACCCATTTTATTTACATCTGGTATACTTTCAAGCTTTACCTGGTTATAGAGTACAGTCATACACACTGGCAGGCCAGTTAATGCTCAGGCTGGCATAGCCTTCCTAACTTGCCTTAGCCGTTTCCACTACTGTTGGAACAGGTGGGCTTCACACCTTGGTCAATGACTGTGTCTATGAAAATATCTCAATAGCTGGCTAGAGAAACCAGAGCAATGAAGGTTATTTGCTTGGTAATTTTTTTTCTTTATTTAAATGTTGATGGTTTTGTTCAGAATATTACTCTTTTTCCACTGAGATGTATGGTAATGTTCAGCATGGTGCTAGAAGTAAAATGTTTATTTTTCCTTCTGCCTTGTTTTGTTTTATATGGCTATCCTTGAACACGGAGTGGGAAGGCAGGCAAGGTCTGACTGTGAGAAGTTGTTCACAATTACTTCCAGCTGTGGCTGCTCACAGCTTCCAACAAATCTGGTTTTAGTTGTAATTGTGCACTGCAGGTGATTGCAGTGGCTTCCACACGGCATGGCACTGTTGCCTTAAAAGAAATGTGTGTTTATATATACATCCTGATGGGACTAGAATTTGTAATGTGATTAGTCAGCTTCTGGGCATTTCACTGTGTAAATGAGTAGTACCCTGTTGGATTAGAGCACAGCATCTAGCTATATTTTTGGACGATGAAGCACAGTATTTTACCAGGACTTTACCATTTTAGACCATTGGTCCTATGTCTGAGTAAGATATATCTTCAAGCATACATATCAGTGGCAGGCAATTGGCCCTTTGGAAACCAGGAGGGAATGCGGACTGAGAGGTTTTGGTCTCCTGTATGTTGAGTATAAGAATAGCTCCTTGTACTACTTGGTTTAGGTAAAGCAGGCCTCCATACTTAGAAAAGCTTATGTGTTGAGGCAGCCATAGGAGGGAAAAGTCAGTTAGCAAGCAGTTGGTTGTAATATGTTGGTGAAGGACCTTTATATTCTGGAAAGTGTATATAATTAAACAGAATTTGTAACTGAGCATGCATGTATGTGTGTTATGTATACTGTCAGTCATTATTTGTCAGTTTACGTGTGTATGTATAGATCTATCTCTGTGTGCATCTTATTTGTAGTAACCAAATATAAGTGAAATAGTTTTGGGGTTTTGTTTGTTTGGTTTGGTTTATGTTGGGGGTTTTTTTGTTTGTTTTTGGTTTGGGGGGGGTGTTGTTTTTTTTGTTTTTAAATAAAAGCAAGCTGGTCAGGGGAAATTCAGGTTGGACATTAGGAAAAGATTTGTCACTAAGAGGGTGGTCAGTCACTGGCACAGGCTGCCCAGGGAAGTGGTCACAGCACCAACCTTGTCAGAGTTCAAGGAGTATCTGGGTGATACTCTTAGTAATATGGTTTAGTTCTAGGTAGTTCTGTGAGGAGCAGGACATTGGACTCAATGACCCTTATGGGTCTCTTCCAACTTGAGATAGTCTATGGTTACATGCATACTTAGGCTTAGATATGACAGCATGTTGCTGGATTGTCCCAGGCCTGAAGACATTTACAAGCAATATGCCAGCAGATGCTATTGGAAACAGAATCACCAAAGAAAAAAGAAAGTAAAAATGGTAGATGCAGCAGGGCCACTATCAGATGAAATAATCTCAGCCAGGCTAGTCTATGCATTCCTACTTTGACAGGCCTGCAATCAGGGACTGGAATAACTCAGACGAGCAGAAAATACTTGGGTAATAAGAAAATAGTTTCACTGCAGGGGATAAATTGGTGATTATTAGTCATTAGCCACAGCAGAGAAAAATAGCCTACCTAACAAATGAAACCAATAGGTTAATCTGTTCTTTAAATGAACTCTTTTTGTGAACAGTAGTGTTTTAAATGTTTTTATGTTGGAAATAACAGAAATGTTAATTTCAAAAACCTTTTCCAAAATTATATATAGATATCCCTGTTATGTGAGTTCTTGTGACAAAGACAAATAACTTTCTTTTAAAATATCCAAGTTATAAACTTAAGATGATACTTTAAGGTAAATAGAAGTTGTACAGCACTGATGGAATATTTTGGGACAGAAAAATATATTTGTTTTGCATAACAATTTTTCAAGCAGTAGCAAAAATGTTCCAGGTGACAGCAATTCATGTTTTCAAGGGGAAAGCACTCCAGATATCTCTATGCAAATGTGATATGTGAAAAGATGAATCTTTGTGAGGTTTCCTCTGGATATGGTCATATGGTAAAAATGTCTTCCCTCGCTTTACTGCATATCTCATTTGAACTCGTAAGTTTTTAAAAATTTCAGTGATGCTATATTGCCCTGCGCAAAAAGACATTGTGATGAGCATAAAAGACTTTGATGTAAATGCATATTGTCCTATAAATAAGAAATGGAGTGAATGAAGTATACTTTTTCCAGAACAGCTAAGTGGGACCCTTAAAAACCAATATGGGGATGTTTGAGAGAATCACAGTCTGAACATGATTAGCACATGCCAAAAGCTTATTAAGAGAAAGAGGACTCAGATGCTCTTTGAGAAGCAGAAAAAGATTGATTCACAGTATATATATATATCTGGTTTTAGTACTCATCCTTTGTATATCTTAGTTCTCAGCTTTCAAAAGCCACCAAATTTGGGGTTTACCCTAGAATGAACACCGAGTGTTTAATCTGAACCAGTTGTCCTTCCATCTCTGCCTGTTTGTTGTCTAAACAGAAGCATGGGTAGGCTAGAAGGAGGAACCACTGGCTTAATGCATTAGAAGGCAGTTCTGATGCTGGTTGCAAGAAAAACCACCAAGAGTTGAAGCAACAGCTTCAGGTCTTGCTTGTGGGTTTCATTGTCTAAGATCTTATTGTATTTCTAGAAAGAATCCAATTTTATGGGCTTTTGTGTCTAGAGTAGTTAATTTTGCTCTTTATCATGAAGTATGGTTATGGACTAAAATGCTGGCCTTGGAATGTGTATTTGATCCAAATCCTGTTAGATAATGGGGTCTTTCCAACATTTCTTTTATCACAGGAGATAAATATTTTAGAAACAGCTTGATATGAAAGGACTATTTTCAAATTGGTAAATTATGTTTAAATAAAGTTATGTTTAGTAACTTAAATTATATATCTCATTAATTTTTAATGTAAAACATAAGACTTCATTGCTTTTTTTTGTAGGTCATACCTTTGATCCCCCCCTCCCCCTTCAAATAGTTGAAGTTTTATTTGAAATGTGTGATTCAGCAATGGTTTTTGCTGACACAAAAATGGAATTATATTTATGCAAAATCAGGTAGGCATAACTTTAAAAATGCATTTCACATAAAATATCTCCTCAGTTTTTACCATCATGATAGACTAAACAGTCTGGGACCTTGAGGCTCTGAAGAAGCAGCTTTTGCTCTTCTGTGACAGTTATTCAAAACATAGCTCGAGGAGGCCAGCTTTCACAGTTGGACAAGTAGACCATGACAGTTCTTCCCTGAGGTTTAAATATGCAGCACTGACATGAATACAAAATCTATTGTTATTGCTGTGTTAAACACTGACCTACTCTTATCCCTTAGATTAATGAACACCATCACAGCACTTTTATTTTGTACCTTAATTAATTAATGATCTCTTGGGGCCAAATGCTATATATGTAAAACTACTATTGACCTCAGTGGGAAGGAACACTGTGTACTTTTCTCAAGGCAGAAGAGATGATTAAAAAACAAGAGGAATTAACTGAGACATAGGAACCTATATTTAATCTTGGTCAGTACGTCATCCTCTCTTTTTCGTCTCATTCCTGCCCTGAATTTCTTTTCAGCAAGGATTGTGGCATAATGGCAATTGGAGTTTGCTGTGCTTTCCTAAGCTAACTATGTCAGCCTTAATTTGCTGTTGATGGTGG
Organism: Elanus axillaris; assembly: GCA_026212715.1. NCBI lineage: Eukaryota > Metazoa > Chordata > Aves > Accipitriformes > Accipitridae > Elanus > Elanus axillaris. The sequence continues at coordinate 396,249 of JANZLQ010000056.1, read as the reverse complement.
TGTAGACCATTTCTGGACACTAGTCTGGGGCCTTGTTCAGATTTGACGCTTTTGAGGGTTGGTGCTTCTTGTTAATATTTACAGCACAGTGATTCTCAAAAATGAATGCAGAAAGACTTGAGTCACTAGGGGAAAGTTGAAATGGTGCCCAGTCTTTATAATGCTTTGTGACATTTAATACTGTGATTTAATTACTGACATTTAATATTGCAATAGCATGCACTTTATGTAAAATATTTTGGGGAAAAAATATCATGATTTTAATGTATTGGTTTTATTTGAAATCATATCCAGGATATGTATCTTCAGTATTATGGAAATGCAATAGTTGCAAATATTTATAAAAAAACCCAAAAAGTTTAAATTGTACTCTCTATTTCTAAAAATCAGTCTAGGCTCTGAAGGGTCCCTAACAGTGAATTTTTCCTGGTCTATTTCAACTAAAATGTGTGGTTAATAATAGAGGTTAGCTGGACAAGAAGAGTTATAGAAGAAGGCCAACATAGCTCAACAGGTATTGAAGAGTATCTTGCTGACAGATATACTTTCAGTACACAGGTTGTCTCTGTCAGTCCATGAGGAGATCTAGTGTGTAGAGGGAATCGAATGCTTTCCCAGAACTACTTAGTGTGATTAATATGGTAACTTACATTACAAACACTTGTGATAGGTATTTTCAGTATTATTCTTTTAATCAAAGCAAAACTATAGGAATATGGAGGTTTTGATGACAATGCATTAAATTAAAACATCCAAGCATTTTGGGAAGTTTTCTATCTTCCTGAAACAGGGTATGAAAATAATCTTTTAGTCTGATTTTAATTTGAGCTTGTACACTTCCAGCTTTTACTCATTTTCATTTTAACTTGTTTCATTCTCTGTTTTATTATGCATGTTATAAAGTATTTATATTTTATATGGAGTCTTAAAAATGGATTTCCTAGCTAATTTATATATTTCCATGACTTTAAAATGCCAGATAATGTAAGTAAATGAAAAATTTTGAGACCTCTGTCATGCTTTAACCCCAGTAGGTAGCTCAGCCACACACAGCTTCTCGCTCACTCCCCCCACAGTGGGATGGGGGACAGAATCAGAAAGGTAAAAGTGAGAAAACTCACGGGTTAAGATAAAGACAGTTTAGTAAGCAAACCAAAAGCTGTGTGCAAGCAAAGCAAAGCAAGGAATTCATTCACCACTTCCCATGGACAGGCAGGTGTTCAGCCATCTCCAGGAAAGCAAGGCTCCATCACGCGTAACCCTTACTTGGGAAGACAAACACCATCACTCTGAACTTCCCCCACTTCCTCCTTCTTCCCCCAGCTTTATATACTGAACACAAGTTTCATATGGTATGAGATACCCCTTGGGTCAGCTGGGGTCTGCTGTTCAGGCCATGTCTCGTCCTGGCTGGTTTGGTCACAAATCTAAATCATAGCCCCATACCAGCTACTACAAAGAAAACTAACTCTACCCTAGGCAAAACCAGTACAGCAGTTTACATATAAAAATGAGACAGCTAAAAACACTTAGCAGCACTTGGCTTGGTTTTTAAATGTTGCCATAAAAAAGGCCTTTTTGAAAACGTCCTTGTGTTATCAACACTGTTTTGGTCAGAAATCCAAAACATAGCACCATACAGCTACTATGAAGAAAATAACTGTAGCCCAACGAAAACACAGACCTCTATCAGAGGTATATAGAAACCTATCAGGTTTCAGGTTTTTTTCCACAAGTAGAGTGTGATGGTTTTCATGTACTTTTTGACATCATAGTGGTTTTAGCCACAATTTCTCATATTTCTGACTCCTAGACAGGAGTAGAAAACAGTGCTGAGCTCCTACACCCTCTTGTAAGAAAAAAAAAAGTGCATTACTGACAGTTATATCTTGTATTTGCATGAAAACATGTATTTATGCCAGGAGTTTGAAATGCTTGTGGTCATCTAGCTGCTGGCTGAACACTGACCGAACTGAGATGTGTTTTGCATAAAATGTCTAAAAAAATAATTTCCAAAGATCACGTCTCTTTGCAACGAGGTGTCTAAGAAACTGAATTTGAACTACTCTATTGGTCTTGTTGGCTCAGTTCTGTTGATGGGATGAGGTTTTTGACCACTCATTCAGACTCTTTCACACATGAAGTTCTCTTCAGCACATTGAATGCTGCATAGTCTTACTTGAAATGTGTTCCTTGTTCAGCAGATTTGCCAATGTGCATTTACATCTCTCTCTCAGAGTCATGGAGGCACTCACAGTATTTTCCTGGCCATGGGAGCATACTCAGCTATCAAATGAATGACTTCTTTTTTTGTGCATCAAAATAGGAATACTTCTCCTTATCCATGGGATTTCATGCTTTTATTGCTGCTTCTGGCTGCTGTCATGAGCTCTTAACTTGCTTTCACAAGTGGGTGATGTGTATTTAGTTTGCTACTATGCCACTTGCACAAACCCAGGCAGTTCATCCAAAAAACTGTTAATACTTTTTCCAGATGCATCAAAAATCAGGAGATACTTATTGTATGGAGGATAGCAAGAGGTAAACCCTTGGATTTATATGTCTGTAATGTTTTGGTAGAAACAGAGTAAATCATTTAATTATGTTACTTTTATACGCCAAATGGTAGTTGACTGATAATCTTTCAGCTCACTCTAAGAAAAGGCAATAAAATAGGTGAGTAGTAAAGATGAGAGAAAACCATGAAGAGCTGAAAAAGCTTAGGAAATGTGGGGACTGTGTATTAAAACAGCACTGATTTAAAAGCAAACAACAACAAAAATCTTAGAAAATGTGTCTATGCATGGGTACACAGCAGACCATTACCAGTGAAGTTAAAGCTCTTAGGATGGTGATATAGTTTCATTTACAAATAAACATAAAGCTCAGTAGTTATTTGGGAACCGAGTTGAAAGCAGGAGTTGTTAGAGGGGGGAAAAAAAGGAAGAGAATAATTTTGTCACTTTGACCTCTATACTGTTTCCACCCCTCATCTCAAAATGGATGTAGTGGAACAGAAAAAGGTTCAGAGAAGCACAACAAGGATGAACAAAGGCCTTGGAACAACCTCTGTGAAAAAAATAGCTTTCAGAATTAGATGAGGGGGAAATAAACTAAAGGTGAAAAGAAACACAAAATTAGGCTGGAGAGAAAGGATAGGGAAAAACTATTAATCATCTTCTGTACAAAAAAGATCTTCAGGAATCAAATTAAGGTAATAGGTTCAAAAGAAGTAATGAAGTGATTTTTTTCGTGCAACAGATCACTATTGTGAAATTCCTTGTCAAAATTTATTGTGGATGGGAAATTTGCAGGAGCTTCAAGAGAAGACTGGATAATTGCTAGGAAAATGCATTCATTGAGAGTGCTACACATAGAAATCATGTTTGTTTCAGAAACAGATGAAGGATGAGAGTGTATTTAAAGTACCATTAACCCATTTGTCACCATAAACATCTACTTTTTGGAGGTTGTCAGAGGGAAAATACTGAACTAACCAGACTTTTAGTCCAATTTATGGCAGCTTTTGTTGTATCACTTTTTAATGCTAAAATATGTGGGTAAAACCAAGTTGTTTTGTTTTTTACAAAGGAGGAAAACAGGCTTATAGTGTGTTAAGAGTTGTAACATCATAAAAAAGAAAAGGATGGGCCAGGAGAAGGAGATTAGGTCATATCATACAAGATGTTAGTGTGACACCTTACATACACAAAATTTAGTATAGTTTCTATTATTGCCACTGATAAAATATTACAAAAACTGCATAATTATTTTCATGATGATTTTTGGGAAGATTTTTCCTAAAATGAATTATTTTTCAAACAGTTTCCCTTTCTTATTTCTTAAAAAAAAAAAAAATATCTTTGGATGGAAAAGGGAAAAAAAGAAAAGTGATAACAAGAAGCCCCAAAACACCAAACCCAAACAACCCAGCCACTCACAAAGAGAAACAGGGTTGGCTCAGACAGAGTGGTATTTTTTTAATGATTTTAACAGACCTCTTTGTTCTGGAAGAGTTGACATTGATTGTGATGGGAGACAGAACAGGGCTATTAAGAATGTTTACTGCTCTTTAAATCACTGATTACTTTTCTTGAAACTGCTAGTGATATTCAAACTGTTCAGCAGCGCTTTTGAACCACAGATACCATGAAATTCCTCTGCCAATGTCACTGCAGTTTTGCACAGCATGGGATAGACAGGGGTATGAAACTACGTACAGTTCCTGCTTGGCAGGGTGTTCAAATGAGCAGCCTGGCAGTCACACTCGTGTTCTCGTAATGGACAGCGCTGGACTGACAATCAGCAGCAAGTCTCTGAGCAATGGATCACAGGGCCAGAGTAGTGTGGTGGGCTCCAAGTGCCTGCAAGGCCAGCCATAAAGTCTGGAAAAAAATTTCCTGGGGCTGTGGGATGAGGTCGGATGTGAAACTGGGAAAAGCAGTGGATGTTTGAGCATGGGGTAAAGAAAAGGGCCCATGAGGACATTGGGTTGAGGGGCATCAGTGCTGAGTAGAAAATACAAAGAAGTGGGAAATAGGAGGTGGGGGGAGTAGATAAGGATGATAAAGTGCAGGTTATTTCCCCTTTGTTGTCTAGTAGGCTCTTGGATGTACTGATTAGGCTAAGCCTTGCTAGCTGTAGGAGCTGGAAACGAAGCATACCTAACTTCACCTGTTGCAGAAATAAGAAAAATGTGTTTGGCCCCAGTACAATAAGATTAGAAACGAAGATAGCCGTGGTATTTTTCAGCCTCAGACATTAGCGTTAGGATGGAAATTACTTTGAGTGTATTGTTTAGCCAGCAGTAGTTAACTAGATGGACATCTAATTGTGCACTTCAGGTCATAATGCTAATTGTTATCAAACATAGAGAACATTAAAAATTCATAGATAATGAAGAAAATCATTAAATGTTCCATCTGCATCGGAAGCAGCATTCCCTGTAAAATATCCTAGCATTTTTATATTTAAGGAAAACTTGGTTTTGTGCATGGAGCACCTTCTTGAGATGATTGTTCGGCCTTTGAGAGGGCAGTTTTCTGATGGTTTTGCATTATTAAACCATCCAGTACAACCCAGTTGCTAACAGCTGAACAGAACAAATTTCTTGGGGTTTATAAAGTCTGAAATGAATAATTATTCTCAAAAATGGTAAGCTGGCAGAGTTAGCGTAACATAGGAGACATTATTTTACAAAGACTGACTCTTGAAACTCAGAAACTCTGTAGTTTCTTCAAGTCAGTTTATTCTTTTGCTTTCATTATAAAAAAAATTTAATGCATGCTGCTGTTGGAATCTATATTTCATCAGAATTGCCCTCATCACCAAGCATACAAATAGCCTTTGAAATAAGAGTTAGAATAGCTGTATAAAGTACCTACTTCTATAGAATAAGTCTGTGTGACACACAGAAGATGCACTATGACAAACTTGATATTTCTGCAACTATTATGTAGTCCTCATGGTATAAATTAGTAACATAATTATTAAAGTCACTGGGTCGTACACTAGTATAGACAGAAATTTAAGTATATGAGCTGACTCATTGAAACATCTAGTGCTCAAGCACTGAATCATTCAGGTTAGCTTTTACAGTGGTGCTTGCTGAGGGGAATCACTTTGTAAATTGCCCCCAGGCAGTTTTCTTGGAACTGTATTTTCCTACAATGGTGTTTGTTAGCTAGCTTATTGTTGATGAATGTATTTTAATGGATTTTCCATGGATTGCTAAGTCACTTTACTTTTCGTCTGCCTCCCAGAGAAATTGTTTCAAGCAACTGTAAATGGAATTCTGATAACTGAACTTCATTTGCGGTTTTTCATCCATTATGTGAAAACATTAGATCTTGATTAATGTAATTTTCCCCTTTTTTTAATGACCCATTGCATTACAAATGTTTAAATTAAGATTTGCCATTTTTGTGAGGTTATGCATTTAATTCTCTGCTCCTCAGAATTTGAAGATGTAGTCTGATAAGAAGCTGAGTCTTTGAACATTGAAAAGAACTTTGCTTAGGTTATGGCACAGAATAAATAAATTCTTACCTCATGGAACTTGGATTACATCATTTTACTGAAGGTGCTCTCTGTATGTACTATAAAGAAAAGACAGTTTACACTTCATGCTGCATGCTGGAAGTGGACTTGCCCTGCATGTAGAGGCAAGTCCCCCAACATGCACAGAACAAAGTACACCGCCTCACAATAGACCCAGCACACCTGCGTGACCTGTGCATACAGGCACCACACCTGAATGCTCCTTTACTACTGAGTCATTCACCTCCAGCATCAAGAGACCATGTTTTAAGAGACTCTGATTTTTATAGAGTCAGGCCTTTAAAACAGGGACTATAAAAATACCTGAATTTTTGTTACTAAGAAGGTAGGTGGTGCATACACATGAGTACAAACCAGTTGGAAATTAAAAGGTCTAGACTTGTGCATTCAACGCTTAAAGAATTATATCAGCTCTTTAGTGTGTTTCGATAGGAAGTCACACAGGCAAGTTCAGAAACGCAAGGTTTGCTTGGATGCTTTGACCCAAATGGAAAGAATCTCTCTGAGGTTTTTTACTAGATCTGGTTTTAAGGAATTTTAATTTCAACCCAGAACAGTTTCTTTCAAATCTTTTTGCAAAGTATGAATCTGAACTTCTGAGGGGATTGTCTTTTCTGGAGGAAATCTGAAGGTGGTAGGCTGTGCTATTTGTTAATTGACTACTACTTATCAGCCAAGTAACTACTTGATATTTTAATCTGGAGACATACAGTTTGCTGTTTTAGAAATAGATTATGAAAAGACCCCTGAAAAATGATCAATTACTTGAATTCATGTTATATTTGAAATTGTGAAACAACTTGGGACATGTAGCCTATTCTAACATGATCTCAGATATTTATGGGTTAGTTTATATTATTTTCATAATTTTATACCATTTTTACATTCTGGGTAGTGAGGAAAAAGTCTTTAACTTAATTCTTTTTTTCTAGTCTTAAAAGTAAAAAGTTTTGTTGGTCATATTTTTTGTAAAATATCTTTCCTGAATGTTGCATCCTTTGGAGAGACAATATAGACTTGCAGTTACTTAGTGTGTGATAACATTAAATATTTCTTAAGTGTTAATTTTCTATGTTTAGTTGTCAAGGCTTAGACTTACTGTGTCAATTCATTGCTGGCAGCCTACCTGAAACTGAACATCAACAGCTTCTTACAGTGTTCCAGAATGGGTCCTTAGGCTGGCTTGGTTCTAAGATTCAGGCACGCAAAGGGAAATGTAGAAAAAAATGTAATGGACAAGGTAAACTTCTGAAAGCTTTGCCAGAAAAATTGAAGTGGTTCCAATTACTTGACTTAATATGTTTACTAGTCATCAAGATTTTGTATGAGAAAAAAAATATGAAAAAAATGCATCTTGCTTTATTCTCTAGGCAGTATAATTTGTTCTTCATGAGTTACAATCCCCTCCACAAAATCTAATAACTCCTATAACAAACGTTGATCTACTATGCCATGATAAGAAATAACTTTCCTAAGGTATATTAGAATTCTTGTTTTGACACCACAGTTCAGTAATAAATCATACTAGAACCCCTTGTTTGAATTTTGATGTGGTCTAGAAATATTATATTTCACTGAATAGATTTCATAAGAAATGTTTACCTATGTCAGAAAATGATTTTACTTTATGCAAAAAGTTCAAATGTAGATGTCTACACTGTTTATGGAAAATATTCACAAAAGGATGCTGGTGAATACACCTTGGTATTATGCAGTGATGATTTTTTTTTTCTTTTTTTTTTTTTCTTGGTGAATGTCAAGATTTTTGAAATCTTCACTGATGAGCTTCCTTGTTCTGTTTGTGGGTGGTTGTGGGTTTTTCTGTTTGTTTTTATACTTTTTTGTAAATTAGCTCAGAATTACCAATTCTGTGAACTGTTTTCATCAGAACTTAACGGCTTCCCAGAGAACTCAGTCATTCTTCTTGTGACTGATTAATGGAAGCTGATATTATTTTCAGGTTACTACTATATGTGATCTTTGTCATGGTGATATATGTAATCTATTTAACTGTTCCAGCTGCACAGAGACTAGAATAAATGGATATGCTTGTGTAGGGTTGACAAATATTTACACAATTTTTCTTATTTAGTTTGCCAAGATAAATTTAGGAAATAATTTTGTATTCTGCTTAAAAGTAATTGAAACACATTGAAAAGCTCAGAAATAATTATATACATATATAACAATATATTTCTTTGTTGGTATTTATTTATTTTTAAGTTCTGGGAATATCCTGATGTTCTACAGCTACATGAAGAAACTTTCATTTCTGGAAGCATTGCAGATATTTAAACTACGCCAATGTGCTCTTTTAATTCTCACCAATGAACTGTACTTCCATGTTCTACAGAAATAAACCACTATGCATTAAGGGGCAGACAAGAGATAAGAATGCCTCACAAATTACTTGATCTAGAATAAATGAGGAAAAAAAAGACTGTCAAGTGGTGTATTTTCAGCATGTGTTACTGACATGACTACTGGATTATTTTTTTAAAAGAGCTTGTATAAAAGCATGCATAATCAACCTACCTGGATTTAATTTTTTTTTTGCCTTAGATGGTAGAAGATAACTCACCTTTAAAAGTTTGTTTTCTTATCGTCCACAAGCAAGACAGAGACAAGTATTTTGCCTGATTATGGATTTCTATCTGTGCTGTATTTGGTACTCAACCAACAATTCATAAAATGTGAGCACAAAATAAGTAGAATCAGCTCATCCTGACTCAAAATACTATGAAAGCACTAATATCCTATCACATAAGCCTATTTTGTTAGCTTCCCTCCTGGTGTTAACCCATAGACTTAGTATAACTCCACATTAATGTTTCCTGTATTAGCCAGGAAAGGTGGTTAGATCCATATTGCAGGCTTTATGAGGCTGAGGTATTTTAAAGGAAAACACTAGCAAACAATGAAAGCCAACCTGTCTTTGAAAAGAAGAGCTCATGTATAGAAGAGTTAAACTCCAATAATTGATATAATAACCGCTTTCTTTTTCTAACTACATGCAATTGTTTCAATAATAAACACTGTGGAATGCTAAAAATGTAGATTGCTAAAAGAAAATTTAAAAAAGCATCTAAATTGCAAGTACAAATTAACAGTGGGATTCCAAAGAGGGAATTTTCCCCTGGTGCTTATATGTCTTTTAGTAGTTTAAACTTTTGCAGCTTGAAAAACTATTGAATGAATGACTGGAATAATTCTTCTTGGAAAATTGTAGAAAAAGCAAAGAGGGAGTAGGTAACTTTAAATAATAATAAAAAAAATTAAAAAAACACTTCTACCTTTAGATGCTTCTTTACCTGTGTTCATGGGTGAGTTTGCCAATTTGTCCTGTGAATCTACTAGATTTCAGTTCTGTGCCCTACTGCAGCAGGTTTCTTGCACTTATTTTGTCCAGGGATCCTGAGACTCATTTTCTCCTTTTTCTTAGATTCTGGATATTGTTTCATATCTGATGTTTTGTAGCATTTTTAAATGACTGTTTGTGTACCTATTGTTTGTAGATAAAACTGTCCTGTAGTAAGAAATCTTACAGTTGTATGTTTATGTACCTTTCTATGGCTAATGTTCTTGATTAAGGTATTATGCAGTTTGCTTTCATTAAAGATGCTTCACTTTTCAGCAGTGCCCAAGTACATGCACTCATTCCATAAATATTAAATATAAGATACAGAATAAATTATCAGTACTGCAGCAATTGCTCTTAATGCCTTGAAAGTTCATAAAATTTTGCTTCCTATTTAGCTACTCTGCAAAATGATAAAAGTTACCCTCCATTACTGAGGATCTCATTAAACTAACCAGGCTTACACTGAAGTGAATGTATGAAATGTCTTTTGTTATTTAAATTAAACACTCAATTTTAAGGCTCCTTGGCATAAAAGGAATATAAATCTTGTTATTTCCTTTGGTATCTGTATTACCATCCCTAACTCACTGCTGGACCTTTCTTGAGTATTTCATCTGACTGACCTGGCAATTTTGCTTTAGTCCTTTGCAAGTATAGCTAGAAGATATTTTCACATTTTTCCACTTATTTTCAAATTTTTCCACTCTGAATGCATTTAGTCTATTTCTACTCCTGTACTTTGCAGTCTTTTATTCTGATTTTCACAGGATCTAGACTTTTTAACTGTCTTGTCTTTTCCAAGTTACTGGTTATCTGTGAGTTGGCCTGATTGTATCTGGAAATGTGATATAAAGCTGGAACTGAGTCCTTTCTGTGAACTCAGTTTTCCAAGTTTGTTTTGTTTGTGTTTTTATTTTCCTCTCCCCATTTCAAGAGCATCAAATGTGCTTAAGATCCACGTCATCACTACTTTGAGAAAAAACCTATGAAGCTCATTCAGCTGGCACTTGTTTCTGGGCATTTGTATTCACTAAATTTTTGCCAAAAGTTGTTTTCTAGACTTCTGTAGGTTGTCAGATACAGTCTTAACACTTGCAGATCTCAACATTTCTGAAATATACCTTTTCGTGTTTCTGCAAAGATTAACCTGAAAGGTTAAAATTTGAAATAATAAGTAATATTTAATTTAAAATATTGAGTTGTTTTTTAAATGCTCTAATCCAGATATTTTTTTAAAAAGCAACTGCACTGGAGAGTGAAGACAGGATTCACCTTATCTGACTGATACTGGCTAGAAAGTGAAGTGGTGAATGTGGAAACTAGTTTGAGATTGCTTTCATAGGCAATTGAGAAAAACACTCCTGAAAAGTAATTATTTTACCTATTCTCGATGCTAGTTTTAGGATAGGAATCAATCTTCATATGAAACTGTCCTTCTCTCCAGCTATGGTGAAAGACTGGTTAATTGCTACATGTAAGCTGACTTTAAGGTAAGTAGTGGTGCAAGGATGACCTGTACAGTTTGAAACTGAGACAACCACCAACCCTGGTGTTATAAATTGAGTCTTTCAACCATAATGATCAATTGAAATTTTATTGATTATAGTAAGCAAGATATGAGCAAAAACAGCGCTGGGCGACAGGGGAGTCTCCGCTCCGCCAACTGCCGCACCTCA